>WBNQ01082425.1:0-20064 GCA_013401375.1 Spizella passerina | reverse complement strand
ATGTCCAGCAACATCCCAGCTTTTGGGCCATAACAATCAGCTCTGAGTTCACTATGTGGGCAGCGTCTGCTGCTCCACAGCAGTAATTGGAATACTGAACACACACTCGAAGACACCTTGGAAATACAAATTATTTGGACCTGTCTGTCATGATGAAAGCATTTTAATGCCTTGAAATGCTGAATCCAATTAACATGATCTGTATCCACTTAAACCACTACTACCACATCATGTGCTACACAGGTATATATGCACGTATAGCTAGACCTGTACTCAAAGCAACAGGAATTTCAGTGTCTTTGAAGCTAGGAATGAAGTGTACCAGGTCTGTTTGCTTCTTTTGGATCTACAGTCCCAGATATTGACAGGGCAGCAAAGAGCTAAAGAGAGGTTGCAACAGACAGGATGATAATGGAGGTAGTTACTGATGCTGTTTTGCATTCAGACACCAGCTGGAGGAGTGCCACTGAAAACAGGACTCGAACTTCTTGCATTAAAGAGCAGATCCCAGGGCCTACACTTGTTTATTGAGAGCAGTGAAGGGAAATCCATGGTTGGAAGAGCAGGAAAGTGCTCCATACAGCTTCAACTGAATTTCTTATGTCACATGGACAGCCGGCACTGGGAGGCTCATGAGATTTCCATTAGCAAGACCTCAGGTTTAAATTGTGCAACATGAATGATGAGAAAATGTAATATGACACGCAACACAGATATATGAGAACAAAAGAATTTGTTTTTGTTGCCCGAGAATAGAGTCACCTGTTTTTCCGAGTTTGTTTCCTGACAGAGATGCCTTTCAAGTCAACTCCACTGATGCTTAAGACACAGAAGTGATTCTACAGCAGTCAGTTCACTGACATAATTTGCCTGAATCACTCTGCTTTTAGACTGAGTAATGTGAGCCTTGAGCATTGCACCAAATTTGCTATGACACAATCAAAGTCTGACAGCTGTGAGCCAAAAAATATCCAATGACAGTAAGGGCCTGACAGTGACAAAGGAATCCAGTTTTATTTCCCCACTAAACAGCCCTAACCTTAACCAAGAGTAATTATGTCCTGCATGTATCTATCTTTATTATCACAGACCATTGCCATGTCATTTGGGATTTTTTCATATTTACTGCATTTAAAGAACTTGAAACCCAGGCTTTGCATCTCAGCCCTTTGAAAATGGCCTGAAAGAAAACACAGCTAAGCAAAGAACAAAAGCAGCAGAAGAGATACATCCCTGTATTACAGATGAACGTCACGTGTGAGAGGGCAATTGTTAAAGACAAACTAACAAAACAAACAAGTCAATAAATTTCATCATGGGCTACCTCTACCTCAGTCTGAATTTGCTTCCTGGGAATACCAAGATATTTACAGTTTCATTTAAGGCATAGCAGGCTTCTAGCAGAGAAGCATTACAAAAATGCATCTATTCAACCTGCTATTCACTGATATACATTTCTAAATGGAAAATAAATTCATAACCAAGCATTCAGAAAGAAGCTGAAGCACTCTACTTCCATCAAGAGAAGCCATTAAGTCAAGCAGATCTCCTTGCTGGTCACAATCCAAGCCTTTCCTTCCCACATACCTGTTCCCAACATGCTTACCCAACAGACCCTGAGAAAAGAGCCATGAAAAGGCTCTGAACCCAAACTTTCAAGATAAGAATGGTCTTCCATACAAGGAGCTATATGGGTACAACCCCTATTTAGGCAAATCCTATGCTCTAACCAGATTATGTTTAAACTCTACACTTCAACTGCCAGAAGGGGCTCTCTACAAACTACTTGTTACTAATTAATTAAGAATAGAAGTTGTCAAGACTCAACCAAATTTCTAATGTAAGAAGTAGCAGCAGGTCCCTCCTGTAGGAAATGCCCCTTCATCCCCAAATACTGAGAGTACCTCCCCTCCCCTGAACTGGTTAGCCTGAAAATGAACCCTCCCTGTGGGCCATACAAGCAGTTTAACTGCAGGATTACAACTTCCCTGCTGGCTCCTGAACTACACAAGCACAGCAAACAAGGAGAGGAAAGGCAGCCCCCATTCAGTCAGGCACTACACAAAACACACAGATCCCTGCAAGAGCCTGCCTCAGCTATTTCTTACTAGCTCTAAAAGAACATTACAAGTCACACATCCAACAGAAGATACTCAAAGACAAAAACTGTGTGGGGGTGGTGAAAGCTGAAAGAGACAAAGAAACTGAGTTAATTTTAACTACCTTCATACTCAGTAACTTCTATGATTAGGATACAAAACAGTTTAAAAAAGTCTCATACTAATGCTTTTTCAGGATGAAAATAGGAGTCTGGAACTTAATATTAGTCAATTTTAGGGATGCAGTTTGGAGCTGTGAGTTGTACAGGGTACACGTGCTCTGGCTACTTCAACATGCAAACTCAAGCATGAAGGACATAACAAAAAATTGGAAACACAGTTAAAAGGCAAAAAATGGAAAATCATCTCCTGGTAGCATAATGACAGATATAAAAGTCTGAATCTTTTATACAGATTTTGATCTCCTCCCTCCCCAAAATGAAGCCAAACCCTTGTGCCAGGTACACTCACTTCAGACAGTGGAGAGGTCCAGGAGAAACTCTGGCTACTCGGTTGACAGTAGCACCATTCAGAGTGTTGAGATGAACTTCAGAGATGTAGAGAGTCACAGAGGAGGACTGCAGGCGTGTTTTTACAACTTCCAGTGGACATGTCAGAATTGCACCAACAGTACCTCCACATCTGTAAAGATAAACAGGAACATGTTCTTAAAAGAAAAAGAAACTGAAGGATACATTCACATAGAATTGACATCATAGTCAACACGGTCCCACTGCAAAAAGTGAAGAACCAATGGGAACATGTGACAATGTCAGTTATGTGCCCTTGAAGGCAAGCAAACTGCAAAGTCAGTCTGCAAACCCCAGTGAAGTGAAGTGAAAATTTAAACAGACAAAATGTAGCAAAGGTGCATAGTACACACTGTTCAAATCAGTTCTGGAAAGAAGCTCAGTAGCTTCAATGTTTAACTTCTTATGATAAATTTTACCTTTTTCTTTAATGTTTAATATGCTCCTGACCACAAAAAAAGGTGCCAAAAATCCTTAAGGGCAGAAAAGATTTATGCAATATGCACACAGGACTATGTGTAAAAACACTAAATTGGTGTTGCAATTTAGTAACATCTTCAAAAGCCTGACTGTATTTTGGTCATTGCATCACAAAAGCAGCGATTGTCCACGTGCTTCCCAAGCTCTGCCCACTTCAGCAAGGCTGACCAGGTACTGCAGAGTAGAAACTGCAAAGCCAGAAGAGCTCAGGTGGCTGACCAGGTGAAGACTTGCTGGGTTTGCTTCAGTCTGTCTCTCGTTCCTGAGAGCAAACCAAAGCAAGCCATGCACAACTTGTGCTGACAGCAGTTCCTGCCCTTGTGCTCAACCACAGTGCAGCCAGAGCACTCTGCCCTGCCCAGCTCTGCTCACAGCCTTCCTGGGCTTCAGAACTCAGTTATTAATGTCTACAGTCCTAGCTCTGCAACTACAGCCTTGGAGGGAAAAATAGCAAATCCACAAATTCTGAGTTCCAAGACAGTCTCTTGAACCTTTTCAGAGATCAGTATTCTAAACATTGCTAAACATCTTTTTAAAACTATGGCCAAGACACTACCTATCTCCTTTAAAAAACAAATAAACAATCCAACCCAAAGAAGGAAACCTAGATTTCAGTTCAAGTATTAATGGTAACTACAGCTCAGTCTGAAATCCAGTAACACATAAATACAATTTGTACTAAAGTCAAAGGGCCCATATTTGCTTCCCCTAATAAATATATATAATAATATATACATAACAGGAAGTGCTTGATTCTGACAAGATAGTTATCAGCTATTTTTTCTCTAAGGCAAGAAGCTCAAACACCTCCAAACCCTTTAATAAGCTGTAAGCCTGTTCAAGTAATTTTAATCTTTTTTTCCAAAATGAAAAAGAGATCAGTCCAAATTAGGAGTAATAGCTAAGACTCAAGATATCCTATAAATTTTCATAGGAAGGTAGTCTGATGCCTCCTCTACCACAGAGAACACCAAAAATATAGCACTGCATCCTTCAAACCTAATCTGTCTGCATGAAGTGAACGGAGAGTAGAGCTGCCAAGCAGAAGTTGGATGGTCACTTAACACTCCATTTAAACCCAGTGACCTAGAGGTATCCTATTACTAAGCCTAAAGGCATCCTGCCTGTCCCTAGCTCCAACATTAGACTGAAGTCTTTTCTCTTTCAAGGTTTAATGGAGGTAAGATATCAAGTTTCTTACCAGTCTGGAAAAAAGTGTTATCACAGGAAGATGAAAGACAGTCTTTCAGTGTGTGCTGCACACATGCAATTGCAGCCTGACACAGACATTAGAGCAGCCTGCTCTGCATGAGCAGTTCACTTGCTTCTAACAGTAAGTTACAAATAGACTTACTTGAAAACAAGAGTTGCAGAAAGAGGGTAGATATGCTAATATTTATTTTAGTCAGGGATGGAAATAGGAAGAGCTTGTAATGTGAAGGTTCAAAACAAGAACAGCACATGAGAAGCACATGTAGGTCAGCTCCCAAAACAATCTGACCTGAAGCTACTGAAGCTCTAAAGCTCTGAGACAGACAGAAAGCTGTCTGTGTTTCCTGCAGTTCAAGCCAGACTCCACTCCATGGAAACATGCCTCTGCAGGCAATGAGGGAAGTTGGCTTTAGAGTTTACTTCCTTTCCTGCAACCCCTCCATTTCTGTTCTCCTCGAGCTTTCTCTCTTGAAAACTTTTCTGCATTTATTTTGGACAGGTTACACAAGAACTTGCTTTCAAGCAACAGTAATCACAGGAGAAAGCACGAGGTCTGACTTGTAGTAATGAGATAAATGCTATGGAAGTAGGGAAGAAATGAGGACAAAAAAAGCTTGACCTGCATTCTTGAACAAGGCTTGCAGTTCAGAGCCCTTACTCCTCTCACCCCCCTCCCCTCAGAGCAGAAACATTTTCTAAAGTTGAAGATTAACACGGAGCTGGAGCTCATTCCCTGTCACAAGGGATGTCTGAGTGCAGCGCTGCCACTGGACACTCAGGGATGGTCACACACCCTTCACTCAGCAGGGATTCCTGGGAGGGGCTGATCCACAGCAGCTCCGTGCTTGCTGTTTTGGCTGCAGCAGGCAGTGACAGGCAGCAGATACAGCAGCAGGCAGCACCATGCTCACAGGCATCCTACAGAAGCAGCAGATTCACCTGCCTGCCTTTAAGAGCCTTTTCCTGCACCACATTCTGCCATTCAAGTAATTTCAATTAATCAGCACCTTTGGCAGTTTCTTGCTGTTGTGTTTCTTTGGTTAGGCTTTTCTTAAACAATTTAAGATGTCGCCACTGAACCCAAGAATATTTTCAGTGTTTTCCACTAACTATTGATAGCTTGAATTAAAATTCTTCTCTGTCCCTGATCTTCAAGATCTCAAATTTCTTCTTACAGCTGAACAAAGCTAAGAAGTTTTACAGTGCTGTGTGGTTCTGTAATGTGAGTCTTGGCAAAATCCCCAAATTCTACTTCTGTCAAAGTAACACATCACCTTCCCAGCCCTCAAAAAGCCCCATAGAACAGAGACAACTGAAACGGAAGGAGTGAAAGAAATGTTTTGATATGTTGAGGAACCAGAACTTTCCCAATGGTCACAAGATCCACTAAGTTTGAATTACAAAGGCACAATCCAGTAACTACCCTGACTTGTCTATTTCACTTGACCTTTAAGATAAACACCTCAAGGCTCGACAAAAATCTGTTTATGAAAAACTGTCAATAAATAGAGCTTGTGGGTAAACAAAGAAGAGAAACAATTAAAAATATGCACTCTGTACAAATAAGCAACTTTTAAGAAGCATAGCAGCTGTTCTGTTACAGCATCAAGGACAGTGGATTTTACTTAGAAATGTATTTCCAGCCTTGCTTATTTAACACACTCCTGGGAATACCACCAGAGACAGCTACATTTTTGTGCTCAAGTCCTGGCAGGTCACTGACAGCCAGCCACCAGCTCCAGCCTACAACAAGTGCTCTATAAATTGCCAGCAGATTGCTGCCACCTTTCCTGCTCCCCTTCTCCCTGGCTCAAATTAAGGGGAATACTTTTAGTTTGTGGTTTAAAACAAATTAGGAACTAGAACAGTTCAGAAAAACATTTTTAGCAGTTTGAAAAATGAGATTTCTTCTCAAGAATGCAGGTGGGGTTTTTAAAATACTTCAGAAATTTCTACTACCTAAAAGCACTCTGGGCTTGAGTTTCTCCAGTCATGCATGCACCAGGCCCCAACAAATGTGACTTGTAGGAACATTTACTAATGTGCAACTTTTTCTCCAGGATTAGATGAATTTCACTTGCTAGAGTAAGTAGGTGAACAAACATACTCATGCTGACACAGTATAAATGGGAAGTGAAGAACCTGAGACACTCCTATGTCTGAATGCTTACTGCAGTTTCCAGTGAATGCTATCCAGAAAACCACTTGCTCATCTTACCTATCCTAAATGTGATATTTGCCACTAATCAATGTTTACTACAAGCCTTCTTCAGCTTTACCATGTGAGTAAAAAAAATCTTGCAAAGCTGACTTTCAGCAAAAATTCCTTGATCATAAAAGGGTATGAGAATATACCTGCAGGTCCCAAGTAATCTGAAGGGCAGAAAAGCAGATAACAGTAGGTGAATTCACAAAAATAAATACATCGGTTAAAAAAGGAAGACTAAAATCCCACTATTAATATAGTCAAACTAGAGAATTGAAATTTCAACTTGAGCCTTCTTGTATAAGCTGAGATGTCACATTCAGTGGAACAAGCTACATGGACATCACAAGATAAATTTATCATCTGTAGGATCACAACAAACCTCAAAGGAAACAATAAAACCAAGAACAGTTGTCTACTTGACATCTCTTGAACTGAAGAATCTAGGAAGATGGTAATGTCCTAAACTAAGAAGGACATTTCTCCTCCAGAAAACATATACTGAAAAGAAAAAAAAAAAGCCCAACAAAAGAAACCCCAACTACCCACAACACATTTAATTTGATCCCAACTGGTGAATTAGAAGACCATCATCTCACTGGTTTAACAGAAACAAACCTAGAACTATTGGGCTTTAAATTCTGCTAACAGTTCAACAGGTACAGCTCTGATAACCATTTTCTCTCAGACACATCTGCATTATTTGTGTGACACTCCAAGGAAAAAAATACACACATGCTTCAAAAACCTAAACCTGTCTGGCACTCAGATGCCAGGTTCTCCTTCCAGACAAGGCTACACAAGAAAGTTTTATTATTGCAAGGTTAAGGTATCAGCTAAGGAGTCCCAGCCCTTGTCCAGAGCAGCTCAGTGTCTTCTACTGGTACCTGTGAGCCCTGCAAGTACCGACAGAGACAGCTCCAGCATGGATGAGGGTCTCTAATTCAGCCATGGACTGACTAAAAGTGCTCTAAAGCAGATTGATATCCCCAATGCCAGTGTAGCCTGACTTCCAACCATCACTGTCAGTGCATATTTTTTTAATTCCTTGAGATAATGATGCATTTTATGAAAACAAAAGCCATGGCTGTCCAGTGCTAGTTTGATTCACCTTTCACAGTAGGTTTGTAACCAAGCCTCAAAGACTTTAAGATAAACCTTGGCCCTGTTATCTTGGGTCTACATTAAATCATGTATTTTACCAGCTACTTATCTTTTCTGTACTAAATGAAAGTTCCATGCAAACACTGGCTGTCAAATCAAACAGCATGTAAACTGAGCTCAAAATTCTGTCCAAAAAAAAGTATCCAAGCCACTTAGAGCAGAACAGAACTTTTTTCTCTTCATCAGTTACTGCAAATTCAGGTTCCAAGTCTATCAGCAGTTTCATGCACATGTCTTACAACCAGAGTAACTTGCACATCAACAAAGCTGCAGCTTTGGATATTACATTTATATTATCAGCCTTCAGAGAGTATAGAAAGGCTTCAGCAAGTACAGCTTTCACAAACAGCATTCATTAATCCTGAATTTTCAGGGTTTTCCTGGTGTAATACTGTTCAACTGGAGAACTAGCAGCCACAAACCCTTAATCACTCTACTCACTGATTATGTTTCTTTGCTGAAACTTACACTTTCTAAGTTAAGCTCACATCCATAAACTCTACAAATACTAATCCAACTTGTGGTGTGTAATGAACAGGATAAAAATAAAGTCCCTTGATGTGCTGCCACATAGAAACTTACAAGTGAAAACAGGAAAAGCACCACCAGGGGATCAAGCATCACTGGGTTCCATTATCCAAAACAAACATCAACATGAACAGCGTTGCCTTTATTAAGGGACTGCGTAAATCAATATTTACAATAACATTTGTATTAAGTAAAGCCAGCTCAAAGCATCTAGAAAGAAATGTGAGAAAAATACCAGTAGCACAGTTTCTCAAGTACTGACAGCAATATTCATGCAATTTAGTAACCCCATAGAGCAAACCTCAAGCTTTAAACAAACACTGTCTTATTTCACACAAAAGTGTATGTGAATATAAATATAACCTCAAGTTTGGACAGAAAGGCCCTAACTCCTTCTCACTTGCTCTGAAACACATCCAGGGTTATGCCACAAATGTGTTTTAGGGCAAAGAGGAGCTGAGTGCTTGGCAACTCAGTTATGGCTCAAGGGGCTGTTTCCTGAAATGGTGTAAAAGAGCCCCCATCATCACAATTCCTGCTACACATTATTAACAAGCTTCCGAAATGAGGAAACCCCAAGGGTCTCTTACCTTTCCTTTGTACATTTCAGCACTGTCTGATCTTGCTGAGAATTCAAACACATTAAATACATTTTCTGTACCTTAACCTCTGTAGGGATTTGCTAAGAGCCTCTGTCAGACAGAGTATGATTACAGTTACAGACCAATTTGAGACAGTTCTATAATCAAGATAAATAAACAAGCTCCTCCCTATACTTCCTCACACACTAAATTAGAAAACAGCCAAATTTCTGCAAGAAACACCAAGAGTGAAGAAAAGAAGCAAACCTGAGACTATCCAAGTGTGAAATCAGAAAAGCAGTTGTCCACCTCCTAACCCAAACCCTTCCTTTTGCCGAGGAAACAACACTCACACAAGTTCATGGCTCTGATGGAAGTTTGTATGATACACCTTTACTGTCATAACCTTCTGGAAATGAAGAATAAATCATGAAAATTTGAACACTATTTTTGTAGCCAACACCTGAATTTTCACTGTATGGGTGCAAGGCAGTACATCCAAACCATATTAATCTTTTCTATATAGCAAGACATGAAGGTCTTCTACTACTTTTTAAAATGAGTCTAACAACTAAAAAAAGCAGCCATAACTTACTACTTGATCTAAAAATGTTCATCTACATCCCACATTTCAATCACATGACTTTTTGATTTAAGAATGAAGAATGTTGAATAAATAGTACCTGAGTTTATACTACCAACATAATGTCTACAGTGATAACAGCTGCTGCTTGACTAAGTGGGAGAAAAAGAGAAGATACACCAAAAAACCCATACACAGAAAACTCCATACAGCCTAGGCAGCTACAGAGAAATCCCAGCATAGTCCCATTTATGCTACTAAACCTGCAATGTCATCTGTCAAAGTTTCATTACAGAAAGCAGGAACTGAAGAATGAACTTGAACATCTGGGGATGGAAGAAAAAAAAGTCACCAGCAGATAGAGATAATCATGTTGTTTCCATAGAGGCTCTGGTGCAAGTTAAAGGCAAACAAAGCTACAAAGCCTCCTTCCTCTAAGTTTCACTGAAGATTAAAGATCACTCAGGTGATCTGCAGGGCACGATGCTTGCAAAGTCATGAGATGACCCCAAAAAACTCTTCCACTGCCAAATGTGACCACATACACAGTGTTAGCTTGGCTGAACTAAGGTTACAGGACACATGTGGCTCACACTCAGCCTTTAACCCCTGACCCAGCTGGCCAGCACCTACCCATCGACCAGACTGCTCTGCAATAAATAGGAATGAGCAAGCTGAGCTGAGCAATCCTCATCTGCTCTCAAGTTTCAGGTTTACAAACCTGTTTCTGACATAATGCACAGTTCTGCTCAGCAATCTCCCCTGTGCAGAGCTGTCAAGCTGAAGGGCCACAATCAGACACCACTCACAGAATCCTTAGGGCTGGCAGGGACCTCAGATTGTCTGATGTCCCTGCCAAGGTAGGGTCACCTGGGGCAGGTAACACAGAATTATGTCCAGGTGGGTTTGCAATGCCTCCAGAGAGGGAAACCCCACAACTTCCCTTGGTAGCCTGTTCCACTGCCCTGCCACCCTCAATATAAAGAAGTTCTTCCTCATGTTGAGGTGAAACTTCCTGTGTTTTAGTTTATGGCCTCTGCTCATTGTCTTGTTGCTGGCACCACTGAAAAAAGTCTGGAGCCATTCTCTTGGCACCCCTTTGAGATATTCATATGCATTAATGAGATCCCCTCTCAGACTGGACCAGAAAACAGGCCCAGCTCCCCCAGTCTGCTCTCACAAAGCAGATGCTCCAGACACCTCATCATATTTGTAGCCCTCTACTGGATTCTCTGCAGCAGCTCCTGCTATTGCTTTTCTGAATGCTTACAAGGATGCAAAGTCTGCAGAAAACAGTACACACTACTACATCTATGGCCTCCTGCTGCATAACCACTCGCCTCTTAAACAGGGTGCAAGAAATCAAGGGGATGAAAAAGCTCCCACACAGGGGGCTTATCAGGTGTACAATACTTCAAGGTGTGCCAGAAGCAGAGCAAGTACTGACATGTGTCCAAGTCACTCAGACTTGCCCAGAACCACTGTTCCTCCACCTCAAACACCTCAGTCCAGAAGCAGCAAGCTCATTTTTGTCTGTGAAGAGCAAAAAGGGAAATCACAGTTCAAGCTCTCTCATGGGACACAAGGCTGCATCACTTCTGTACAGTCATGCTCACTGCTTAAATACAGTACTACAACCGAGGACCCCCAGCTTCCCTTTTTAGGCTGGGTGCCCTTCCCACCCTGCCCCTGGAAGAACCACAAGCTTCACAAATACAGCCCATACATTTTGAAACCTAAAAACATACATTTTGAAACTTCTTTAATGGCTGTGAAGATACAAAAGTTACCTCAAACCTAACCAAGGCTACATCTTTATTTCTGAGTACATTTCCCCCTCCCATTTCCTCTGCCTTTGCGGCCGGAGAGCCGGAGGTGCCACAGCCCCACAGGGAAGGGCAGCACACAGGAGCGTTAGAACGCACGGCACGGCTACAGCGGGCAGAGCGTGCCCAGCGGGCAGTGCCAGCCCGCGAGGCCGCCACGCCAGTCCCGGGGCTGCTCCCTACAGCGGGGAGCCCCCGCACGGCGGGCCCTGCGTGCTGCTCCACCAAAACGCCAGATCAGGGCCAAACCCGGGAACGCGATCAGAGAGAGGGGCTGGTTTTACGGGAAGCCTCCACCCCGCCTCCCCAAGGGCCCGCGTTCCACCCGTGACACAACGCAACACCCGAGGCCGGGCCCGGCCGCGCGCAGCGGGCCCGGAAAGGCCTCAGGGCACGGGGCGGGGAGCCGAGCGCGGCCCGCTCCCTCCTCCCCGCGGCCCCTCGGGCACAGAGGAGCGGGGCAGCCCCCGCAGCCCTACCCAGATGTCCCCAGGCAGCCGTTCCAGGCCGTCGCCGCCCCCAGGCCAGGCCAGCCAGCGGCGGGCACGGGAGAGGGGCCAGACCCGTAACGCAGGGAGGAGAACAGGAAAGCGCAGGAGCGGCTCCCGGGGCTTCACCTACCCGCCGGCAAAGAGATGCACCAGGGTGTCTCTTTGGCTCATTCTCGTCGCCTGCACCCGGGCGGGACAAACGAAGTGCCGGGCGCTTCCGCCCCACACTAACGGCGCCGCTCCTGGCGGGGCTCCGCATAAATACGAGCGGGCCGGCTCCGCCTCCCGCTGCCGGAGCGGCTCCGCAGGCACACGGGCCGTCAGGGAAGCGGGGCCGGGCCGGGCCCGCCCCTCGCCGCGGCCGCTGCAGCACGGAAAGTGCGTGGCTATGAATATGCATATATGAATATGCATGAACCCCCCAAACAGAGGCTGCTATTGGCTGCGGCAGCGCGACATCAGCGCAGGCACCGGCCCCGCCTCGTGAATATGCAACGAACGTGCTCGCCCCCGATTAAACAGAGGCCGCCGTTGGCTGCGGCGTCTGACGTCACGCGCGCCGTGCCTTATAAGGTCGGGAGTGGTGGGGGGGGGAAACTCCGTGAGGCGGCGGCGCCGCGTGTGGGGGCGGCTGGTGGCGGCCGCTGTCCCCCATGTTCCCGAACTGTCTGGGCACGGTGCTGTTGCCTGTGCTGTGCCATGACCCTGCCTGAGCAGGGACGTGCGATAAATGCCCACCGTGGTCCCTTCCAACTTGACTCCTTCTGTTACAGCCGCTGGGGCTGGGAAGGTGACAAGCAGCAAGTGCAGAAAATGTGGGGAAAAGGATGTGAAAAACAGCCCCAGTGCCCTCAGCACACCAAAGCAGTAGCATTAGGAAGGTGTGTGGTGGCCTTAGTTGTTGTTTCCTCTTACTCTTGAATTCTGGGTCATTGCCTCTGCTATTGAAGCAATCCCATCTCCCCAAAGAGGCGCCCCAACACTGCTCCTTGCGTGTTTCTGAAGGAAGTATCCTGGCTCACTGGGTGGCTTTCATCTTGTTTTCCTCAAAACCGTGGGGATAAGTGATGCCTGTATAACTTAGATAAAAGTTACGAGGTGCTTATATAGCTTAAGTTATAAGGTATCAATATAACCTAACTCATGACTTTTTATATATCAATATAACCTGATATATCTAAGTAACCTCATACCAATAAAATCTAAATAATGGATTTTTATATATCTATATAACCAGAATCATAGCTCTCTATACCTGTATAACCAGAATCATAGCTCCTGAATCATAGTTCTTTGTACCCATATAACCTGAATCACAGCTCTTTATACAATGTAATGGTTAATATATGGTTAACTAGTTGCTTAATGCTAAATACACAAAAAAAGAAGATAAAACTTGCCAGGTGGATGGCTTTAGAGATAGAGAAGTGTAGTACTAATGAAAAATTGACAAGTGAAAAGTCAGTTAGCCACAAAATAAAGAATTTAGGCTGGTTAAGACCAGAGAGACTGTGGAACACTGTAACTGTGCATGCTCCAAGGACAAAGTCATAAAATTCAAATCTGAAGAAGACCCTGGAAGCCTTCATCAAAGACGCCCAACAACCCCCGAATTGGGGAGACACAAGCTCAGTGCAAAAGAACTGTCTAATAACCATCAGATCATACCACATAAATTGGTTCTGGTGTGTGTGTGATGATGCTATAGTGGCATAGGACTCCCCTAAAGAGATACAGAGGGATTAAAGTCCCCCCAAAAAGTGGTTGGAGTCCCCAAAAGAAATACAAAGGGATTAGAGGCCCCAAAAGAAGTCTGATGACTTTTCCTATTGGTTTTGATCTGGGAATTTTGAGTTTGATTGTTGTATGCATTGTTTTGTGTATTTTGTATAAAATCAGTGTTTCTTTTCTGTGTGTGTGCTAACAACTGTTACTGCCTGCTATGTGTCTGCCAAAAGTTTTCTCTGTTTGTGTTGGTGCCTTTTCAGATGTTACTATTTGAGTGTTTGCCAGAAATTTTAACAGTTTGTTTTGCTCCAACACCCTATTTCATCCCACCCATTTATAAGACCCCAATTCCTTGTTTCATGTGTGGAATACCATGTTGGTTCAGTGTCCTGTGGTTGTGGGACCCTTGGGTGCATATTGAGTGTTTTTAATTCTAAAAGAAAATATGAAAGTCTGTCACACCTCTGGAATTCACTGTGTTGTGCATGGGGGGCTGAGAGCTGATGAAAGTAAAACTTGTGTTCTTGCTATAAAGTGCAATCATGTACAATTGAGGTTACATTGAAATTAGTAATTCCAGGAGTAAGGGAATAGTCAGAAAGAGCCCTTTAAAGTGTGTTTTGGCCCATTGGAGGGAGATAGGAGCCATTTCAGGAAGTATCCTGAAGAAAAGTGATTTATTAGAATATTGCAACCAATGGTAACCCCTTTATCACTTGGATGAAGTAGGGGGGAAGTAGCCTGTGAATGGTACTTTAAATAAAAATTCAACGTTACAAAGACTTGTATGAATAAGACCTTCATGTTCATTTTCTTTAGTCTTTCTAATACTTCAAGAGCTACTAGAAGTGTGAGTGAATGTAGACTATTCACAAAACTGTTACCACTACCTTCATGTTCTCCTCTTTACCTGTTTTTTATTTCTAGGAACTCAACACTTATAATCTGAGAAATTGTCGCAGACTATGCCATATTTTCTTTAAATTTCTGAAGGTAATGTTTTGTGTAATTGCACTTGGTGTGGGTTTTCCTGAGGATGTGTGACATTCCCCTGTATTTCTTTCTGATGGAATAAGATTGAGGAATCCTGCACTGCACAGGGAGTAGGGTGGGACTGGAGAAGGATTATTCCCCCTNCCTTGGGTGCATATTGAGTGTTTTTAATTCTAAAAGAAAATATGAAAGTCTGTCACACCTCTGGAATTCACTGTGTTGTGCATGGGGGGCTGAGAGCTGATGAAAGTAAANATTCACAAAACTGTTACCACTACCTTCATGTTCTCCTCTTTACCTGTTTTTTATTTCTAGGAACTCAACACTTATAATCTGAGAAATTGTCGCAGACTATGCCATATTTTCTTTAAATTTCTGAAGGTAATGTTTTGTGTAATTGCACTTGGTGTGGGTTTTCCTGAGGATGTGTGACATTCCCCTGTATTTCTTTCTGATGGAATAAGATTGAGGAATCCTGCACTGCACAGGGAGTAGGGTGGGACTGGAGAAGGATTATTCCCCCTGCAAGGCACAGTTTTCCAGGGCTTAACATCTATTCTGTCTCAGGGCCAGAATTAGTACCAACACAAATTGTCTGTGCCTGAAGAGCTATCATGGGTTGTAAATTCTAGGGGATGGAGTGTTGGGAATACATCCCAAACTGGAATGGCTAAAGGTGGGGGCAGCTCAGGTGAGACCTCCTTACAAGTGCACAAAACAAGGTAAAGCCCGAGGACTTGGCAGCAACAAAAGGTGAGTGGGTTGTTACTCCAAGAGGGAAAACAGTGAGCTGCTCTAACAAGGAAGTCAGGCTAATATTAGACTTTAAATTACAACTTTTGTGCTTTGGAAAAGGAGTAGTGGGTGATTGAGGCTTTTTTTTCATATTATTTTCTGTTCCACGGAAGGCATTTTTATAAGCAATTTGGTTCAACATTTGTAAGTGGATGTAGTACAGCTTGTTAAGCAGCCAGCAGTAATCTCCTGATATGTCTGGCTTAGAAATGAGCCTTGAGCTCATGCTTATTGATGACACTGAGAAATCAAACTGCTTCATTATTGCTAATGAAGGTGGAAAGGTTAAATTTAGATCTAGAGTAAGCCTCTGGGAAGTAACTGCATGGGTTTCTTTAGTACATGTTATCTAGATCTAGATGAGATTTTTTTTTGCAGGGGAGAGTGGATTTTGGGGTTTTTACTCCCTTTAAATACAATTTTCCTGATATTTTTTCTAGTTTGTTTCCATCAACTGTTCAAAACGGGGGAGATGGTGGTTCAGTTCTCACACAGTGTTCTTTTTCTCTCTGCTAGTATGTTCACAAAGCTTTTCAATGAAGGGAAAAGAATTTGAGATGTGTAAATTCCAAAATCTTAAGATTATCCTATAAATAACTTGCCTTCTGATTTGTGTGACTCAGACTCCTGTGATAAATACCACCAGCAGGAATGGTGAATTTGGGATCTTTGTTGTCATGAGTTGAACATGTTTTAGGTTGCGAATCTGGAATCATAGCAAGATATTGCAAGGAATATTTTAGCTCATAAATATGCTGATTCTGAAAGTGAACAAATGAGTGTGTTTGTACTGCTCCTTTGAAATGGTAGAAGTGAATTTGTGCAATGGTATAAAGCACAAGACATCCATTCTGTCCTAGCAAAAGCTGACCACTCTGAAAGATTTAAAAGTTCCGTAGTTTTATCAATACAATTCTATCAATCTGCTTATTAATATATTTTAAACTCTATTTTAAAAATAAGGAAGCAGAATGAGACAAGACAGATGTTTAATCAAAACCATTGTACAGATCAGTGACAGATTTAGAAATAACCTTCTGACCAAGAAATCCAGCAGGGAGGGTGTGATAAACAACTGTCTTTTTATACTTTGTGTAGGCTTCTTTTGCTTGAGAATGGAGCAGCCTCTGTTCCTTGAGGACATAAAAACCTTTGTAATACACATTTGTAAGCACATATTTGTAAGTCTATTGCTCATGTGCTTGTTTATCTAAAATCTGTACCTTACATAATATTCAGAAAATAAATGAGAAGAGGACAGGAAAAAAAGGATAATAAGTAGAGAAAGAAGAAAGGAGGAGCAGCTGATCTTTAGAAAAGGAATGGGGATACCAGTACCATGTAAATGAGGACTGGGAGGGTGGTATATGGGTTTTACAGTCAGGAACATGCAGGTACTTACTACAGAGGGAAGGAAATAATTCCTCATGGCTGGCCCTCATGACAGCCATGCTCAGCACTTTGTGTGACAGGCTGTCAGGTTTTACAGCTGATTTATTGAGAGAATCAAGTGTACAGAAAAGTGATTGAGATTATATGCCAAATGGATGCCTTATCATATCAAGGAACACTCAAAAGATTTGTTTTGTTTAGACTGGGTAAATAAAGGCTAAGAAAAGAAATTATTTCTGCTGAAAAAATCTGTCAGAGCAATAAACTATGGAGACCAGAGCGGTAAAATACCACATAAGCTAAAGGTCAACATTAGCAGAGTCACCAGGAGTCATGAATAAATTCAGGTAGAGAAGAAAAAGTGAGAGTCTGTGATGTGATTTCCTACAGCATCTGGAGGGTAGAATGAAAGATTTCTAGTGTTGTATGCACCCTGTGCCCAGTTGAGTCTCAAATTGTGGCAGGAGGGGTGGGTTACCTTGTCAGGCATCTCTCTTTTGAAAGGTGTGAATCCAAGATGCAGTTCTGTTTTAGCCTATCACCACAGCAAGGGCTTCTGTCCTTAGGTGATTTTGAGAGAGCTGTGTAAACAATGTCCCATGGCTCAGAGAGAAATTTCCTGATGAGAAAAACTTGAAATATTTGAGAAATTTACTCACTTCTAAATGAAACAGAACTTCCTTTTATTTTTAATCAAAAAGCAGAAGGAAGTGTAGCTCATTTAGAAAAGGTGAATGTGTGACTGCATAGGTTTTGCAGATCTGGAGTGGGCAAATGCAGGGAGTTTGGCAGTGGATTAGAGCTGGCTGTTGTGTTTCTTGGAGAGGCTGGGTCTCAGTGCAGAGGGATCACAGCAGCACCCTTTGCTCTCTGGGCTGTGCTGGCTTTGGTGTTTCATGTGAGCAGCCTGCTTTGGACAACTGAGCAATCCCAGCTCCCCTGGATGTGCATGCAGGCTGTGCAAGTGTTTGCAGGCCACTGGCAGTTGCCTAGGGGAGTGAGTTACCTTGCTGCTCTCCCTTGATAAATGTGGTTTAATAATTAATGTCCATCTGGAGAAGATGTTACTTCTCTGGCTTGTCTAAGCCTGGACAAGGAATTTGCTGACCCAGGTGTACATTAGAGACATAAGCTTCATTATTGCTAATGAACCAGATAGAGAAGTATTGCCAGGAGTCTCTGTTTTTTGCAAGAGATAATTAATTGGAAGTTTTGGTGTGTAGCTGCACAGTATAGTTTGTTTCCTGGATATTATGCACATGACACAAAGCTCAATTGGAGCCTCAATTTTGAAGTGTAGAAACCATAACTAGAAGGAAAACTGTTACATCAGCTACTACTACAAAGGGAGAATGTTGAATATTATTAACAGGTTGTGTATCCTAATGGAGCAAGTATTATTTCAAATTTTATTTTCATTATATGAAGTTTCAGTGTTTTCTGTAGGTTATGGAAAATGTCTTATCATGTTCCAGATTCTTCTGACAGTCTCATTTACTTCCAGAAATGGTGGGGGAACAAAGTTTATTTGGGTTTGTTTTTTCAAAAGGGTCAGGTTGTAATTGATTTTCTGCCCCTGAACAGCCTGGGGAAAGTGATTCCTTTGCCTAGAAAAGGCACTTGAAGAAATGGAAAGAATCTACTTACAGTGTAAGCAATGCCAGTTTAAAAGATGTTTACCAAAACCAGAAGGAACACTTACAGGTTGCTCTATTTTATTCAAGACTTTGTGGAACACTTTACTTTCAAGGATCCTTAGAAGGATTTACTTGACCATTAAAACAACAAGATTGTGATGAGCAAGTAAGGGTTCTGGGACAGGGCATCAGGTCAAACAAGTGAACTCCCCATTTCTTCTGGAATTTCTTTAGCACAAGTGGGCTCATATAAGTTCTGGGGATGCACCACAGTCTCAGATATAAAGCCCTGGTAACTCTTCATTTCTCAGTGCTGTTATTTCCTCTGCTGTGAACACAAGTTCTCTTACTTTTAAAGTGTTCTCTAATCAAATACAGTGAATTATCTTTCCCTAGTTCTTTGAAAATACTCTACAAAATCTTTTTTGCATTTTTGGGCAGTTTAAACACAATGAACCTCAAGTAGTTTCATTCATAACATGCTGTATGTGCCTTAGCCTTGATGAAATTGCAGCTTGGATGACTTTGATCTTATCAGCCTTTTGGAAAAAGCAGTGTTTTTTGTGATGTGAAATGAGTGAGATTTGGTGGTCGTGGCTTTGACAAACTAATCTTTCAAATTTTGGCTGGATTTGGAGTTAGGTTGTTAGCCACTGTGGTGGGAAGAACTATATTTAATTTTTTCCTATGACATGAAGTGATGAGAAAATTTGTTTTATTATATTTTCATGATAAAACATGATGTATTTATCCCCATAAATGAAATAGAAGCTCTGCATAACCCAGTGTCAATGGTGACCTAGATTTCAAGCCCCCTATTTGGAATCATTGGATGAAATTTTCTGTCTCTCTTTTAAAAAAGGATCTTTTCAATTTCCATCTCTCAAAGTACGAGAATTTCTGGCTAAGAAAACACTCTTTATTCTTTCTTCCAGTTATGCTTGAGTCTTATCTTGATTTTAGTTTGCCACGGATGCCAAGCAGTGCCCATGGGGGCACTGGCTTTGTGCCAGGGCTAAACCATGATATGTGTGTTCACAAAGCCAAGTCTGTGTGAGATCATGCAATACACATGTGCTTCAAGTACCTCCAAACAGAATTCAATGTTCCTAAATCCAGCTGTGTAGCACAGTACTGACTTTGTTTTCTGTCTTCTACAAGACCTGAATTCAGATTGGTGAAAGTTTGATTCCTTGCCTGTCACTGTGTTTTATCCAGAATGGAGCACACTGTTGAAATTCTGAGATATTTGACCATATTTTTCCATGAAGTGGAGTCTGAGGGGAGTTTTGCTGTGTAACTTGAGGCTTATGTCTGTCTTCTGTTAGAACAAGTGTTTTGAATTATTTTTATACAAGATACTACCAGTTACTCTAAACCAAGCTCTCCTTCCTAACCACCATCTGTCACTGCAAAAGGAAGGAAGGGACATCCCCACTGGAATCAAGGTGAAGTAGGAGCTCAGCTCCCACTGCTCATTCCCACTGTCCTTCACAGTCTTTTATTGATTTGGTGTTGTCAAGAATAAGAATACTCAAATAATGAAAGTCATCATTCTGGATGTTGAAATAATCCTCAGAAAAGGATATGGACAATTCTCATATCTAAGGGAGGATGGAAGAGGGAAGCATTACAACTTCATTCAAGGAATTTTCAAGTTTATATGTAGACCCTACATCTCTGGGATGGTGGTAGAGATACTGATAGAGGGCTTCTGAGATAAATGTTGGTAACTAAATGGCAGGTTTTTATTTTAACAATATGTGAAGATCTCTTGGAATGGCTTTAATCTCTGGTCTTTTTTATTTATTTTTTTTTA
>WBNQ01082422.1:2924-15254 GCA_013401375.1 Spizella passerina | reverse complement strand
GACCCTCACTGGTGATAAAATCCAGAGCTCTGAAAACGAGAAAATGAACACCTGCATCTGTATTTCTAAACTTTCATCAAGTGGGGATTACAAGAACAAGAGCAATTATAGACATTTTCCTGGAGGAAAACTCCCAAATTCTCCAAAAGAATCAAAAAGTAAGTATACTAATAGCAATTTACCTAACTCCAGCAGAGAATAATTGAAAAAAAAAAATTCAAACTAATTTGTACATCCTCCCAGCTGGGAATGAAAAATTTAAGTTCAGTTAGAACACACTCCTGATTTGCAAAGCTTTTGTGTAAACAACTGTTAAACTTGGTGTGGCTATTATCTGTTTGATGCCTGCCCATCTGCTGGTGCCTTTTTGCTGAAGCTGAGGGTACAGAAGAGTTCTGACCCATTTCTCTGCCCCGAGTGCTTTGCTGGGCAGCAAGTATGTTGTGTCCAAATTAACTGCAATAAGAATTAATTGCTGTGTTCAATTTGCACATCTCTGTGTTTCAAACACCTGCTTTAAGTCTGCTATAGCAAATGGAGAGATTTTTTTTCATTTTAATACACTATGCTGAAATAGCAGTAAGTCAAGAAAAAAGCCCAGTTACAAACAATTAAGAAAATTAGTTATTCCACATCTTACAGTCTACTACTAAAAATGTAGTCAGAAAATTATGCATTTACCCAACTTCTCCTAGCTTTAAAACCATCATACCCTTGTGTGAATTTTAAAACATGCTTATTATTTGTCTAATGATAGAGTTTAGGATTAAGCACAGAAGCTTTGAATAGGACACAGCTGTATGAAAAACAGTCCTCTAGCCTCCCACAACTCTGAGATTGCTGAAACTAAATTTTAAAAGGTATGGCATTGAGACTTATAAACCTGCTTTCAACTTCTTCTGCAGATAAACAGTCAATTGCAAGGCAGGGGCAGCAGCAGGAATAGTGTCATGAGAAATGAAGACTTACCCTGACTTAATGATACATGACATAGAGCAAAGTAAGATTTGGAAAAAGCATTTCCCCCTTCTAATTCTATTGAAAAGGGCCCAGTATTGTCAGCCTTTCCCAAAATCACATGCAAGACTTGGGCAAGGATTTTGTTCCATGTGCAAGCAGCACATTTTTCAAAACCACACCAAGAGCTGTCACTACTACAAAGGCACACTAAATTGTCTTTAGCAATTTTAAGTGCTAACAGAGACCAGCTCAGATAAAAATGGTGCATTTAATTGTGTGGTTCTGCAAAGTTCTGAGATGGCAATCAATGCTCAAAAGATGAAACTGCAGCTCCAAATCCAGACTGAAAAGTGAGGCTGATTGGAACCTTCTTACTGTAAACCCAAAACAGGCACTGTTTGAAGCCAAGTACTGTAAGCAGATTTCCCGTATTGATCTTTTGGTAGCTGTGCTCACAAGAAATTAATTTTATGCTAGATTGAGAGGTTACAAGAAGTTTCCTGTCTGCACAGTCAAAATATTATTGAAGCAATTCAGGTTGTCAGTAAAAGCTTAAACAAATTTGCTGATAATCCTGTTAATGACCTAGGTCAAGTGTTAACTGTTGTGGGTTATAAAACAGTGAAATTAAGGTGGCTGGTACCCTCAGGCAGGCAATATAGTTACAGAAGGGACCGAGGAGAAATTATTAAATTAGATGACAGAACACACTCGATTTCTTGATACCACAGGAATTATTCAGAAAGAGAAATGCATCCTTCTAAGAAAAAAGAAACACAATCCTCAGCAAGCAGAGTGGAACAGGAGAACCTGTGGTTTCTGTGCACCTACGGGGCTAAGCCTGCAAACTCCAAACTGGAAAAGTTGGATGTTAAATCTTCCTGACATTGTCCTGCCCAGCAGAAAACAGCACACATCTTTCACCAGCAAACACAGATAAATNAAATATTATTTCAAGTCAAATAAATTCAGGAGCTATTTCTCTGCCCACACTCTTGTTACGTGCCCACTGCAACATTTACATCCCCTAGAAGTTAGACTAAGCTACACAAACACACCAAAAATTAGTTCCATCCACTGTTAAAACAATTTATGGGGAGAATTTCAACAGTAGCTTTAATATAAAATGTAAGGGAAAAGGCAGACATTTTTATCTACGTGCCTACATTAACAAATGCTGTCCAAAATATATCTTTTTTTATTCTCAGTGGTGGAAAAAGGAAACTTTTCTAAATACTCCAGAGAAATATAGAAACATCTATCTGTAGTTTTGGGAGGAAATTTATGGGAACAACACCAGAAATGCAAATGAAGTGGATAGAAAAAGATTATTTAATAGAGAAAAACATCATCTTCTGACATGATTTAAAGCTGCACGCTAACACTTGTTCATCAAATTAGTGGGTCAGCAAATTATAAGAATTAAGATTTCTAAACTCACACGATCAATCCATATAACGTAAATAAATAAAAGGATTACTGAGCTTTCCTAAATGGGGTTTAAAAAAAAAACTAAAAAGCCCTTAGAAGTTGATCTCTTTTTTTTTAAAAGAAAACTGACAGTATTTCTCTTTTTGAAAAGCACAGTCAAACATATACTTTAAAAAAAAGCCACTCAAAAGCAGGTTACTCTCCTGTAACTGCAATTTTACTGTTGTTTTCACTACCAATTTTGCAAATATTGCTCATCTTGTACGAGCTCTTGAAGCTGAGAAGAGAGAAGGAGGCAGCATTTGCTGAAAGCTGACTTGGACAAGTGTACTTAACATGCATTCCGTATGATACCCATATTTTCCCTCCTTTCTCCATTCTCAGCGCCAGTGGCTCGAAACAAAGACACAAAAAGTGGGGTTTTTTGCACACTGGAACGCTCCAATATCTTTCTGGCATAGTCACTCTCAGTTTGCAGAATGTGCCTCCACTGCCATGGAGGCAGAGCTGCTCCACTGACTGACAGAACCACAACCCTTCCCTAAGAGGAATGGTTATGAGACAACAGTAACCCCTACCCACACTCTTGCTTTCATTCCTGGAAATGATTTTTGAGAGACGGCAATATTTACAAAATAGTTTCTATCTGGAGGTTCAGAAGTGACTGTTGAAAGCATGCTCATTAAAATAAAAAAAAATTATAAAGCACTGCATACCAAACAAATTTGCATAAAGCATACAAACAGATGACATACTGCTCCTCTTGTATAATGGTACTATAATTATCTGCCAGCAATGAAACCAACTGATTAAAGATTACCCAGGACTTGTGAAGTTTGCATCTTTCCTTAGTTATTTTTTACTATATTTCTTTTTCCTTCCAGAAATCATGGAAAGTTGTTATCTCAGTGCCTTATCGCACAAGCACCCAGAATATCAGTAAGAACATCAGCATTATTTGTAAGGGAGAAATAAATAATTGCTCTAACAGGTTTTAGAGCTTTAAATATGAACATCCAACTCGAGTACAGGTGTGAATTTTACATGGTTGTTAGGTGCTAAAAGTTCTTCACAACATCTGCCCTCTAGATTTTATCCCGAAAGATAATTGCACTGGACAACCTGGTCATACCGAGCGCCTTCACTGCAAGCAAGCAAAACCTCAATTTCATTTTTTTTTCCTTAATAGGGAAAGGACAGGGTCTTTTAGGGGTTTTTTCAAGTATTTCAATCAGTTTCACAGTGTCTGGTTGTCACTATTTTTTTTTTCCCTGAAATCTACCATGGGTTTTCAGCAAATGTCATCTTAGGAATTAACACGCCAAAAGAAAATAAACCACTCACTCTTTTTCTTCCGGAAAATTACAAACAGTCACATACACACACAAACACAACTTTAACGCGTTGATACACATCCGATACAAACAACGCGATCTGACACGAACCCGCTAGGGAACCAGGAGGAGGTTTTACAGGGCAACAAGCTTCTTTCGCGGATTAATTAAAAGTTTTGAAAGGCACGACGGCTAGCGCAAGCACCAGCCCTGCAGACGAGCAAGGGCTCGGAGTCATCACCGGGCTGAGAGCGAGCGGGGGCTGGGGCAGAGGCGGCTCGCCCGGGCACCTGCCGGGGCTGCGGGTCCCGGGCCCCTTCCCCGCCCCGGGGCTGCGGCTCCGCTGCCCATCACGGCCGGGGTGGCACGGGCTGCGCTGCCCTCGCCAGCTCCGCTCGGGGGAGCGTAGGGCGGCTGCCCGCGCATCCATCCATCCATCCATCCATCCATCCATCCATCCATCCATCCATCCATCCATCCATCCATCCATCCATCCCCCGCACGGCCGCGCTATGTCAGGGCGAGCCCCGCGCTCCCGCGGCGAGGAGCCGCTGCCGCACGGGACCACCTTAAAGGGGAGCTCCAGGGCGGGGGAGGAATAACGGGGGTGAAAAAAACAGAAAAAAAACCCCAAACAAACAAAAAACCCCAAAAAACAAACAAAAAATTATAAAAGGAGGAAAAAATAAATAGAGAAAGGGGGAATAGCGGAAAAAAAGAACGAGGAAGAAACGGGTCACCCGGCCGTGCCGCGGCTCACCTTCGTTGCCGGGGCGGGCGCTCAGACGGCCGGCAGCGCCGAGCGAAACGCGGAGCAGCAGCAGCAGCAGCAGCGGGAGGAGCAGCAGTAGCAGCGGCGGCGACGGTGGCGGCAGGCGGCGGCGGCGGTCCATGTCGGCGGGGCAGAGCACAGGCACAGCCGCATGTCTCCGCGCCGCATGCCACCGCTCCGCGCCCGCTCCGCGCCGCCGCCACCGGCCCCGGCGCCGGGACCANTCCCGGGAGATAACCCCGAGCCTGCCCTCACGCCCGGGAGGTGCCGCCCGGCCCAGCCCCGTGAGGTGCCCCCGAGCCCGGCCCGGCCCCGGGAGCTGCCCCGTCACACAGACCAGGGCTCGGCAGTAGGGCTGGGTGACACGAGTCACGTAACTCGGGAGCCTCGAGTGGGTTGCAGCCAGCTACGAGCCGGCCGTGTCCAATTACCGGGCTCTCCCCGGAGGAATGCAGCGGCAAAGCAGCGGTAAAAGCTCGGGAGTTTCAGGCTGCAGCCGTGCAGGAGCGAACGCCAATTCCATCGTTCGTCCCTTGGCTGCCCGCGGTGACAGCCAGCACCGCGCGGGGACACAAGGGTGGCCCCAAGAGCAGGATGGCTCTGCTATCACTAAAGCAAACTGCAGCCGGGGCCTCCAGCCGAGAGCCGCTCTCTGTAGGAGTGTGTAGCTCTACTCCAGAAGTTGCCATGTAAAATGAGTTTTTTCTTCATGCTTGCACCTTTCCTTCAGCCCTTGCAGCCCGTCAGAGGCCCCAGAGTACCTGTCAGAGCACAGAGCAGAGAAACAGAGCTGCTCTTCTGCTGCTCTCAGGGGGAATCACTGCAGAGCAGCGCTTCCCAAGCTTCCCCTTCTGCAGATCGTTTTTTTAGAATATGGACAACTTCCTTCCCAAGTGACTCGTCTCAGGTCTCCAGAGCCACCCAGCGTGGTTCTGTGGAAAATGGGAAAATATCTGAATAATACTGAGGTTAAATAAATATTTCACTCCAAACCAAAGCTATGCATGCTCATAGTACAGAGGCTAGCTCAGAATGCATATGCTGTCTGCACATGCAGCAAGCAACAGGATGGGAGGAGAGGAGCCTCTGGCAGCAGATGTGGAACTACATCTCAGAATCAACATCAAAAACCTCTGATAGCAGAGAAACCGATCCCCAGTGTTTCACAAAGCAGTGTGGCAAACATCTGAACAGCCTCCTTCTTCATTGTCCTGTGTGTCCTGGTGTCCTCAGGGTCACCAGAGCCAGCAGGACAGCTGGGAAGTGCTAGCACCTGAGCTCCAGGTTCATCAAACAACACAGAATCACCAGCTTGCTTCAGCAGTGATGCAGCTTCCCTGCAGCAGAAGGGGAGGTGCTGGACGGGTTGCAAGCCAGGACCTGTGCCAAGGTCTCTCCTGCACAATATTGGCACCCCCCAAAGATCTGGTTTAGCTCTGTGCTGCACTGAAGGGGTTGGAAATGTATGGAAACCAAAGCAGAGCAGAGACAAGGCTGAGAGAAGTCATCTCAGACAGGTTCCTGGTTCAGGAGAGCACTGAAAATTAACATGATATTAATCTCCTTTCCTGTTTCCAGGCTTGATTATTCAATCAACCAAATTAAAGAATCATCAAATTTAATACTGTTTGTTTCATGTCTCCAACTCTTCCTTTCACTCATATTTACCATCTACCCTGTTTCCTCTGTGCTCAAACTTCCAAAAGATGGAAAAAATGCCCAGAGCTCTTGAGCAGGAAACTTGCAAGGACAGAGGGAGGAGCAGGGTGCTCTGGTCATGCAGTTAACCATGTATGGCCCAGAGAAAAACATCTCCTTTCCTCCTTTATCCTTCTCAAGGCTCATTTGACCACACCTTTCCATTCATTGGACAAATATGGTTTTCCATAGCAAGAGGACCAGAAATTCACATTTCTCAAAATATTACTTTCCCTAATATTAAAAACTATTTTCCTTTTGTTTGAAGGGGCTTTTTGCCAATATTTTCCTCAGCTTTTTTAGAATATACAACTGTTTTCATGTTTTCATTGAGTTCTGTCATACAAAGAGATACATCCTTAAAACCCTACTAAGTTCTAGGACTACTAGTTCTGAAGCTGCATCTTTCTTTCATGATTTCAGGTCTTTTTTTTTTAAGGTGTGAGAAAAAGGTGAAAGAAAAAGGGTAAAGAAAGAACAAATCTGGGGAGTGGGGAAGAACGAAGATGACAATCAATCCAAAATCCAATAAACTTCTGTTTTCAGTTAGTGGAAAAAAAATATTTCCAAAGAAGGGAGTTTTTGAGGTTACTCGTAGCAATCACTTTCCAAATTTGTAAATATCTCAGCATCAGTGAACTCATATAGGAAGAAAAGTATAATTATCAACACAATCCATATAATGCAAATTTTAGTACCAAACTTTCCAGAAAGAAAACCTCCCAAGTGAAAAAATGAATAGCAGAAATACTTGGAAAAATTTGAAACAAAAAATGCATTTTTAAAAAACCTCACTAAAAAACCCCCACAAACCTGGGAAAATTCTCAGCAGGAAAGAAAGATTAAATTCATTACAAATTTCTCACTAGGCTTTTTTCTCTGTGACGCACGTTGTGTTAGTTTTGTGCAAATTGCATGTTTACTCTATTAAGAGTAATTTTCTGTGAGCTTAAAGGGCACCTTTGAAGAAAGAAAATAGCCTCTAGTGGCATTTCTACATAACCAGAGTGCACATGGTAATATCTTTGCCCTAACATCCATAAAATCCTTCTGGAGAAACACATAACTATGATTTATGATTTTCTGCCAAGCCTGGGCTTTAATTTCTTTAATATATTGGAGATCAAAATCCTTACTAAACACAAATTTTATCTCTTACATTTTTCTTTTGTAAACAGGGAGGTGACACATTCTGTGATTGTATAATGGAAAAAAGAAATCATAACACATGGGCAGAATGCTCCAGATCCCACGTTTGCATACTAAATAGGAAAACAACTTTCTGCCTAATGAAAAAATGCTACAGATTATTAGGAATAGCCACAGAAGTAATCAATCAATTTATCCAATGGACTGGGCCACAGCCTGCTTCCAAGAAGCTTTTTAATGTTTATGGCTCTTGAGTGGCATCGTTTAATTAATTGAATGACACAAAACTTCTACTCTTAGAGATTTAAAGTATTTTCCTTAAAAACAAACAAAAAGAATTAATGTTCAAGTTCACTACTCATAAAGAAAGGTGGCTGGATAATCCCCCATTTATTCAGGGAGGAGGAAGAACAATAGTCCCCAAGTGATGCCTCCCCTGTGCCTCCATGGGATTGTTGGGAGGTGTGAGAACATTTCCCCCTCAATTTCTGGGATTTATTTATGCAGGTTCTTGTATATATACATACATACATACATACATACATACATACATACNAATAGCCTCTAGTGGCATTTCTACATAACCAGAGTGCACATGGTAATATCTTTGCCCTAGCATCCATAAAATCCTTCTGGAGAAACACATAACTATGATTTATGATTTTCTGCCAAGCCTGGGCTTTAATTTCTTTAATATATTGGCGATCAAAATCCTTACTAAACACAAATTTTATCTCTTACATTTTTCTTTTGTAAACAGGGAGGTGACACATTCTGTGATTGTATAATGGAAAAAAGAAATCATAACACATGGGCAGAATGCTCCAGATCCCACGTTTGCATACTAAATAGGAAAACAACTTTCTGCCTAATGAAAAAATGCTACAGATTATTAGGAATAGCCACAGAAGTAATCAATCAATTTATCCAATGGACTGGGCCACAGCCTGCTTCCAAGAAGCTTTTTAATGTTTATGGCTCTTGAGTGGCATCGTTTAATTAATTGAATGACACAAAACTTCTACTCTTAGAGATTTAAAGTATTTTCCTTAAAAACAAACAAAAAGAATTAATGTTCAAGTTCACTACTCATAAAGAAAGGTGGCTGGATAATCCCCCATTTATTCAGGGAGGAGGAAGAACAATAGTCCCCAAGTGATGCCTCCCCTGTGCCTCCATGGGATTGTTGGGAGGTGTGAGAACATTTCCCCCTCAATTTCTGGGATTTATTTATGCAGGTTCTTGTATATATACATACATACATACATACATACATACATACATACATACATACATATATATATATGTGCATCTGTTTTAATATTAACTATTTAGTGTTCAGGTCAAAAATATTATAAATTATATTGCTGCTTGATGGAAGCAATGCTTGAGTTCATCCTAAATCTGACATGAGCCACTCTTGGAGATGGTGACCAAGGAGGAAAAACCTTCCCACGAGCCACCAAGTAGATTTCCTTGGTTTAAATATTCTTTGGGAGAGGTTTTACAGCATAACTCAAAGGTCTCCTAATGCACAGTGTCGCCCTGAAAATGCAAGCAGATGAGGAAATGCAGGATGTGGAAGAGTAAAAGGCAGGATGCAATAAAAACAAATGATAATGAAGTGTGAAAAGTTACTTTAAATAAGTCATGTAAAGCTAAGCTATAGCCCTTTCCAATCAATACTTACATAATAATTATGTGAAAATCCAGACAAATGGATTAACTAGACAGCATAAAAAACTCAGCTTTGAGCAGCAACAAAGCTGAACTTGTAATTATGAAACAACTGCACACCAATCCCACAATGAAAAAAAGTGTGGAGATGGAAAAGGGTAGAAAAGCAAAATGCAAATGCATTTGAGCTGCAAGTTTTCCCCATAAAGCCTGAATCGTTTGTTAAATATGCAATAAAAAGGTGACAGTCCAAGCACTTAGACTGAATTTACCTATCTGTAAACAAAAATCTATAGAAGCCATAAAAGAAAAGCTTCACCAGCGTTACTGCCAGTTTTCAAAGAAAAGCAGCATTTATGTGCAGGAGAGAGTATTGCTACCATGAAAGAGCTTGCCAAATTTTAGCTCTAGGATGGAGCACTTACAGTAGAAATCCATGAATCCTGTAAAACCAGACTGTATTATGGAGACACTGGCAGACCTCCAATAAGGTGCCTAATGATAAGTTTGATCAGTTTGCTTTTCTTCTTGCAGGTCACAAAGAATGTTCAGAAATTTCTTTTGTGAGTCCAGAAAAAAAAAAGATAAGCAGGAAATGAAATTATTTATTCTAAGTGCAAGGCAGGGTTGGACAAAAAATAGGCAGACACATTTTAAAATAAATACGACAGTACTTGTAATACCAGGGATCAACATCCAATCTGGGGAATGCACTTGGAGAGCACACGGGCAAAATTCTGTAATCTGGTTGAGCTGGATTGGAAGAATTCCCTTGTCTTTGCAGAGCCAGGCTTGCACACTGACAGCAAAATAGGTCGTCTATTTTTGCCAGCTAAAAAACAGAGAGAAACACTCATGGCCAACTGCAATTTTAAACAGCAGAATGCAAACACTCTGAAGAGTCTGTGTTCACAACATGTGAGAACTCCTTAACAGTTTCATTTCCACAGGGAACGTTTTGCATTTATTTGTTGGTTATCTTCTTTTTTTTTTTTTTTTTTGCCTCAGTAAAGAATACCTGAGGTTCTTCAAATGATGAAGAGATTCTTCTTTTGAAGAGATTCTTCAAATGAAACTTCTGTCATTTGCTGTTTTTTCCTCAAATCACCTCACCTCCTCCTGGTAGTCAAAGTTTCCTCCTCTTCTATCCCATGGAACTGGCAGCACCACTTCTGTCCACATCCAAGGAAGCATAAGGGGATAGAATAGGATGGGGAAAAGACCATAAAGTGGAATTATCTTAGAACCCTCAATTTCACATCCAGCATCAAAGCATGAAATAATTTCATACTAATAATATACATATTACATTCATAATTATTGCTCACAATGGCAAGGTGGGTATTTGATTGCATGTTGTACATATGGTTACTAATTCCCAACTAAATGCTTCCACCCAAGAGGAAAATCAGATTTCAAAAAGGGACAACCACGTTCCAAAGGCTTGTTCCCAATTCTGGTGCCTGCATGGAGACAGAGAGTTCTGTTTGCTTCAAAAGCTGCTTCCTTCAGGACTTTGGGGAGAGCTTGGGAACTGAGGACAGCATCATGTGCAATAATTAGCTATAATTAGCTATATAATAGCTATATAATTAGCAATTAGCTATATAATAATCAGCTATTAGCTATATAGGCTCAAAATTTGTCAGGGTACACAGGTGCTTCAGAAGTTCCTCCACAGACAAGTTCCTCATGTGCCCACTTGTACCAACATTTCTCCAACCACAATAAGCAAAAATACACCAGAAAAGCCAAAGTAGCCCCTAATTAGAGCCCCCCAAAGCATCCTTTCCCCCAGCTGCAGCCAGCTGGGTGCAGAACAAGTTCTCAGCAGCCACACCTGTGCTGCTGGATGAGCTCAGCTTCTGTGAAACGTCCCCATCCTCCTGACCCATCACCCCAGCACACCCTGTGCGTGCTGAGAAGCTCTCAAGTCTCCCAGCGTTTTCTTCTTGGTTGTAATGAGTTAATTACTTTGCCAGAAAGCACAAGGTGGCTTTTTTATTAATCTCCTCGGCCACTTGGGCAATGAAGAATTGCAGTTTCTGCAGAAGGCTAAGCTAACATTATCTAAATATTATTCTTTATAATTATTAGACAACACATGCAATAAAAAATTATGGCTCATTAGTATTCTCCCAGCCCAACTGACCCATAGCAGGACATTCTGTCAACCTTGGGTCAAGCAGCCCTTATCCATTAAATGGGATATTTTATATTTTAGGCTTTCCCCTCCAGTCCTACAGCCAGCTGCAGCTCTGCAGTGAAGGATGAAGCTCCTTATCCTTTCTAACTCACCAAAGAGGGTTGGAAATGCAAACATTTCATATTCCGAGCTGGAGATGTGCTGTCTATGCCAGTAGAATGTATTACAAAGATTTCTTGTCCTCTTCAACATGAAAAAAAGCTTTTCCCACCACAATATCAGATTTGGTTTATCTGAACTAAATTTTCAATCTTTAAAACTTCTTTATTCATCAGGGTTATTTTTCATGAGACAGACAGTTCATGACTTAAATGTTGGCTTTAACATTTGCTTAAAGAAATTCTCTCATTACTTTGAGCTGTCACCAAAACCTGGAAGAATGTGTGAGTTACTTTTTTTATACCAGAAATTAAGAAAGTCTCTGTCATTTGTGTTACCAAACTAAAGTTTCTGGAAAAGGTTTACCAGCATTGAAATGAGTCATCTCCCTAGATATTTTAATGAGAGAAATTAGCCAGTGAGTACTCAATCATTTCCTTTGGATGCATCAGCTTTGGAACTGGGAAGTAGCAGCAGGATTAAAAGAAAGAAGTAACAAATAATTTGTACAGTATGGTGGGGGAAATTTATTACAATGAGTTTCAGGATTTTCCTAAATAAATGTAAGGCTCCAGCTCAAAAGGCTGTAGAAAATGCATAGAAAAAAAGAACCATAATAAAATAAAACCAAAAACCCCCCAAATTATTCAAAAAGCTGGAGACAATTAGCAGAAAATAGTCCCCATTCAGTTCCTAAAATGAGCTTACACTACTGGCAAAGCTGTAAAGCTAAAAATCCAAAGCCCACTAGAATCAAAGTGCATTTCTTGAGAAAAGAGGACACTCATCAAAAGTGACATAAAATGAGACCTTTCCATAAAATGAAAGAAAGGAGATGCCTTGCAGTGGATCCGTGAAAGAAACTCAGGGACTTGTGAGATGTGTGGAGGGGAAGGTTTTGCTGAAGCCCAAGCTGTGCAAACCCAGGGTACTCTGCTGGGTTTATGGATGTGCTCCCTTTAATGGGACTTTGTTTTAAATAATACTTTGCTTTAAGATGGCAG
>WBNQ01082419.1:8858-19325 GCA_013401375.1 Spizella passerina | reverse complement strand
CCTCCTTAATAAGCATGCAGAGACATATATTTTACAAGACACAGCAAGCCAGGGGAAAAACACCCCATTAATCTCCAGCAACTGGAGCAGTTTGTTTTGTAATGAAATTTTGTTCTGTCCTTCTAATACAAACTGGTGCCTGTTTACTGTTACATTTTAGGTCCAAAAGAAGAGCTCTTTGACGGAAAATTTCTCTGCGGGTCATGCATTTTCTCCACAAAAACAATGCTGAAATACTTTTCCTGCAGAAATACACTCAAGAGGGAAACAGCATGCTCTAAATTCATACATTGTTGTCTACTTTACTTCCCTTGACCAATAAAGGGCAAAAAATTTATTTGTGCAATACATGCATGAAAACCCTTGTTTATTATTAACGTTGTTCCATATTCACATTGATAGAGGCAGAATATCTAAGGCAGCTATTCTGGGTTTTTTTTATTTCTTTCCAACCATAGTAATATTACTGATTGATAAGGATGGCCCCCATTAGCAATAATAACTGAAATTGTGGATCTGCTTTGATTTCAGCTTTTAGACAAGTAAATTTTGCACATACCTTGAGACCATGAAGTGGTGTTTTTCTTTAGCTATGAGCAAATCAAAATCATGCATTACTATCATAAAAATTGTTAAATGAAATTCTTTTAAAAGCAGTACTGCTAGCCTGAATATGGTGTGTTGTCCACTTCGTTCTGCAGGTATTTATACATAAAGAAAATCTCCTTTAGTTCATAAAGAGAATCTCCTTCAATTCATAAATTCATTACCTCTCACCTCTCCTTAGGAAGCATTTGTCTGCAGAAGATTTTTGTGGTGGAAGACAGTTCCATATGCACAATTCTACCAGGCCAAGGCTCTGCATCTATTTATAAACATTCAGTTTCCATTTTCTGTGGGCAGCACAAAGATTTTCTATAGGTCTTTACCAGCCAGGACTTTTCAAAAACTTTCTGATAAATATGGTGGGGTTTAATACTTAACAATTCTATAATAATTGCTGTATAATTACTGTTCAAGCAGCTGCTATTGTACATATTGAAAGAACAATGTCTGAGGAGAAGGGTGAAACAAAGGAGTGAAAGCTGCAGCTTATGCAATGTTTTGTATGGCCTTGTGCTAGAGAGACATAATATTTAAAGAAAAAATAAAAACAATAGTAACAATACAACCTCTCTTGCTAAAGTACTAAAAGCAGCAGAATGCTCAAGGTTTTTCGGGAGTCATTAAAATGTTAGGCCTTTATACAAGACAGCAAAATTCAGTACATAATAATACAGTAGTCTCATACAAGAGAGCAAAATTCGGTAAATAATAGAAATTAATTCTTAAATACAGCAGAACTTGTTATGTTTTTAATCCTGAACCAGAGTATTTATTGTTTGACAGAACACTGATAGTATAAAGAATTTTTTCAGAGCATCAGAAATTCACAAACTTCATAAAAATGAAGTTGTGAATTTGGTTGTTTGAATATTTCCTGACAAAGGACATGCCCTTTTGTTGTTTAGTTTTCTCCACTCTGAAATGATTCATACGCTCAAGGTATACAAACACTGTGGTATAATACAGTCTGTGAACTGCACAGCAGGAATAATATATTCTGAGAAATTTTCAAATAATTCACGTTCAAAAAACTTTTCTTCTAGTCAATNCAATTTTTAAAGCCTTGCACATGGAGCCTTTTGGCATGAAATGTAATAGAATTACATTTATTCCATAGTGATAATTCTGGATTAATGTTTTCATTTTTGCAGCACATAAATGCCTCTAAATTCAAGTTAACTGAAGCTTTGCAGATGATTTACAATGGAACATTAAGAAAGCAGACTCAACTGTCATTCTGGATTAATTAAGGACTAATATAAAGAGAACTTAGCGAATATCTACTATCCTCATTTTGCTTGGAACCAAAACTGAGGAAAAAACCCTCATGAATATGAGACTATTTTTTCCTCTCAAGTATTCTTCTCTAATCCTGTTTAGTTGCTTTAGAATCCCATTAATTTCATCAGAGGCACAGAATTCTGCAGCTGTGTAGGCGTTTGAAGAAAAAATAGTGGTCAAACTACATTTTGACATGTTAAAAACAGAATCCATACATCTTCAGAGGTTTGAGCTAATGAGATTAAATCTTGCTGTTTCGAAAGCATTTCTGTCACTTTCCAGCAGGTTTTTGAAATTCAAAATGTTTTTTTCATGAAGAGTGTAAGACAGTGTTCCTTAAAATATGAAAATCAGTCTTTTCCCCAAAACATTTTATCTGAATTCTGTACAAGATGCTGCCCTTTTATCTACATTGCAATAATGTTTACAGGTTTTGTGGAAATAATGGTGTGATAGAAAATGCTTATTTAGTTCTTACAGTTCTTTTACTCAAGGGAAGTGAATACCCTCACTCCAGAGAGAAACTTTGTAAAAAATTGTTAGAATGACCCAAATAAAGAGTAGTAGCTTATAAAAATATGAAAATGGAATTTAGAACCAGTTACCATAATGAAAATAAACCTTTGTATTTCCTGAACTCCGTGCCGCCTATTCTCTCAGACCATCATGACGGGGTGTTTGAATCATTGAATTGTTTGCGTTGGAAGGGACCCTCAAGATCACCTAAAGGTCCAAGTCCCTTGCTTCCCTGCTGCCTGCCACCTTCTGCCAGACCAGGCTGCTCAGAGCCCCATCCAACCTGTCCTTGAACACCTCCAGGGCTGGGGCATTCACAACTTTTCTGGACAACCTGTTCCAGCATGTTGCGGTGTGTTGTATTTCCTGTTTTAGACTTCCGGCTCCCTTCCCAGGTGTGCCTATACCTCTCTCCCTTCCCCCTCGCCTCTTGCTGAGTGAGTCCTGTCAATCACGTCCAACATTCCAGGAAGGTCGTCGTGTGGTTGGTCAAATTCAAAAGATGCCCTTCAGGCCTAGAGGTCATTGGCTTGTCTAGGTGTCATCCTCCCCTGAGACCCTGCCCCTCTCACCTGGTTGGTGGCTCACCTGTCCCCTCCCCTCCCCCTGCCCGGGAGATAAAAAGGTGATCAGGCCATGCAGTCAGGATTCTGTTGGAGCTGTTACCAAGAGCTCAGACCTCTGTGATGATGGAATAAAGCTCTGGACATTAAACCCTCCAGCTGAATCCTCTCCTTTCTCTTCACCATCGCCTGAAGTCTTCTTCCTGAGGTAAACGGAGTTCCCAACAGCCTGGACTTGTTCAGCTGCCCAGCTGCATTCTCCAGCAAGCTAAAAGTGTCTCTGGGGTGACAAACCACAGTTGCCGCCTTTAGCCCAGCAGCAGCAAGGGTCAGACTGACCCAGGCACATTCTAACTGGTAATATTGGGATTTATATTCCAATACCAGCACCTCACAGGAAGGATTTTTTTTCCTAACATCTAATCTAAGTCTACCCTCCTTCAGCTTAAGGCCTTTCCTCCTTTCCATACATTACCTTTGTGAAAAGTCCCTCTCCATCCCTCTCGTAGCCCCCTTGGGTACTGAAAGGTTGCTGTAATCTCTCTTTGAAGCTTTCTTCTTCTCCAGGCTTAGCAGCCCCAGCTCCCCAAGCCTGGCTCCACAGGAGAGGTGCTCCAGCTCTCTGATCATCCCTGTGGCCCTTCTCTGGAGCCACTTGATCAGGTCCACATCCTCTTGTTGGGGACTCCAGAGCTGGATGCAGCTGTGCAGTGGAGTGTCAGGGGAGCAGAGCAGAGGGGCAGAATCCCCTGTCTCCCTGCTGCCCATGCTGCTTTGGATGCAGCCCACGTTGATTTTCAGGGCTGCAAGTGCAGATTGCCAGCTCATGTGCAGCTTTTTGTCCACCAATACCTCCAGGTCTTCAGGGATGCTCTCTAAATGTATCTACTCACACTGGGAACTCATTTGTGCAGCTCAAATGTATTTAGATATGAAAGACTGTCAAGAGTTCAGTTGAAAGATTTTTGATATATCTAGTTAACTGTATTAAAATTGCCTAAATTAATTTTCTGCTCAAAAGGTACAAAACTACACCTTCCCCTAAGCGGGTAAAAACTCCTAATACCTGGATGTCCTTTCACATAGTTTGCACCAGTTTTTCTGATTGTAGCTGATGATGAAGCATTGCTCACACTGGGATAATTTTGGGTTTATGGATCAATTTTCCAGATTAAAAAGGCAGTGTTTACTGCTACTTGGGAGTGCAGGAGATCCTAAACAAGGTTATTTTTGACAATATTACAGGCATATGTGCCTGAAGCTTGAGTTTAGGCAAGTTCGCCTTTTCTTGCCTCTGAGTAACTCAAACAATTACATGCAACTAAAAGCCTGATTTTATCAAATGTCTTGCACTGTGTGCCAGTAAACCAGAAATTATACCTGGAGGCATTACAGTAGGACTTTGTGTAAAGACATTAGCACTACATGATTATTCAAGTTTTCATACAACCATCTGAGAAATACTGCTTTAGTATTTGATTTCGTAATAAAGACTGCACAGAAAAAAAAAACAAAACCAAACTGGGTTACATTTAAAATATAAGTAGCAGGTAAATAAAAGAAGAGGCAGAATGCAAAATTTGTTTTTATTTTACTGAGAACTACCTTTGGGATTATTTGAGAAGTCTTTTCAGCCTAGCTGACCAAGTAAATACAGAATCCTTGAGTTTAGTTTACATCATCACCCTGATAAGATGCTGGCCCTAGCCAAGAACCTACTGACTTGAATTAACAGCAGAAATCAGGTCAGCCAAACCATATTACAAATTTGTGAAACAATAACTTTGCCAAACACAATACTGTCACAGTATATGCATATTCTTTCATTCAACTAGATGATTAAAAGGAAAATATTTGTTCGCAGTTCATTTACATTTATTAAAGTGCTAGTGTAGTTACCCATTCAAGGAAAGAATATATTCAGGACAAATAAGTTGAAATTCAGAAATTAATAAGTAAAATTAATTGTACTTGTTATTAAAATTAATGAACTTCAGGCAACTAAAAATCTATATTCATTTTGTCTCTAAAAATACTTATTTGAAGAATATTAGAAATCATAACCTTGAGGCAGTAGGTCAAATTCAAATGGATTTATTTTGAATAAAAGAAAGTGAAATTTAAATGACATGGTGCTTATTTATTGGCTACTAGCTTTCCAGAAAGGTGTTCAAGATAATATTCACTGTAGTGAAGCATCATCCTGAATGCCCTGTAGAAACATCATTCCTTACATTTAAGAAAGGAATTAGTAAACAATAAAAATTGAATGATCAAGAAAAGTCTCTTATAGCTGTTTTAAACCAAAGGAGACTAAAATAATTTTGTCTGTTGCCCCATAGTAGTTATGGCTGCTTTTATAAAAAAATATATCGATTGTGCAATCACCATGGAGAGGGAAGAAATGCTTAAGCAAAAGAAAAAAGCAGGGACAAAACTAAAAGCATATAGATTATATATAAAGAAGAAAATTCATTGTGATGATCTATTCTTGTGCAAGATGTCTTATGTTTCCTGTAAAGTGGGATTTAAGTTCACTGATTCCATTGACTTTCATGTATTTCCCCTCTGTGTCATTGGTTTGACAGAGTAGGAAGCTCATGACCCCTCGTGCTAAACTAAACTCTCCCTATGCTTAGTTTTCATAAATCCCATTTCAGAGAACGTAGATACATGACTGAGGTCTCATCTGAGTTTTCTCTGGAGCTTATGAGAGTCACCACTTCTGTAAATAAATGATATTATGGAAGATATGATCCCAGGAATGACAACATTTATATCTCCAGAGGAAGATGCACAAGGACTATCTTACAGGGAAGGTACTTGATGTACTGCTGTCAAAGAGTAAAACATCACTGTATTTTTTTCCAGAAATACAGAGTAATTCCCCTATGCACCAATTCAGTGTAAGACAGCACTGATCCTGCAGTCATATTACAGACAGTGGAAACTCAGAACTGTTACTAATGTCAGCAAATTCCTTTATATTTTCCCATATTATTCTTTGCTACTTATATAATTCTCAAAATATAAAATTCCATTGTTGAGCCAGATAGAACAGAATACCTAAAATAGCACGTGGCTTGTGTGTTGATAAGAGAAGGGCTTTAAATCCTAAATTATGCTGTCATTCTGTGGAGGTGGTGGTGCCACCATCCCTGGATGTGTTCAACAAACAACTGGATGTGGCACTCAGTGCCAGGGTGGTAATTGATCAAAGGTTGGATCATTCATCTTAGAGGACTTTTCAACACAAGTGATTCTGTTATTCTATAATATTATTCTCTATTACATAAAGACTCTAAATTGTCCTGTACAACAAGATAAAGGCTTGTGTATTAATATTTGTATATTTTCATATCTCATAGAGCTCAGGTCATCGGGCATTTAGCTCACTGCTCTTCCATTGGCTGGATCTCCTGGCCTTTAGCAAGGTAAATATTTGCTTACCTGCAGAAGAGTGTTCAGCTGCTGAACAAGACAGCAGGTGGTGGTGCTGAGTTTTAGCAATCACAGTAGAAATTTAGCCTCTGAGGAAGTTTGTTCATTTCTTTACTTAGAATTGCAATATTTTAGTGACTGACACTGCTTACGATGAAAGAAGAGGTAGCGGTGTTTCAGACCAAGGGTCTCATCACTGTGTCATGTCTCTGAGAGTGACCTCCCACTATTGTTATCAGGTGTCCATGCAGGGACAGTTCATCAGCCCTGTAAACAACTTGTGACACATCTCCACAAAAGCCAAGCCAGGTGATTTGTCCCTCCAGATTGCCAATTTCAGCCAAAAGGCCTAACCAGGCTGCAACCTAAACGCCATCAACATTATCAGTGCCATCTGCAGGTGGTAGTAATATGCTTGAACCCTTTCTACATTTGTAGCAGAATAAGAGGAAAGATTTATAGAATGACTTCACCTTGCAGGCTGGTCACACTGCCTATTACTATTACAGATGTCATAACTTTTAAAAAAATTCTTTACAGCTATATAATTATATGTTGCTGGTTAGTTTTGCAAAAACAGCATAATAATTATCTGAGAGGTGATGAAGGAGTTCCTGCTCCATATCTTATCTGATAATTCAAATTCCAAGCCTACTTGAGCCTTTTTTTTTAGGTTACATTTGGAGTATCATTTGTGGGCTTTTTTAAAATATAAATTTCTACATGATATTTCTAGTGTTTAACAAAAATAATTAACTTCTATAAAACGAAAGGCCTGACTTCCAGTTAGTACCTCTAGGTGTATATGTACGTATGTATGCATGCATGTATATGCTACATTCTATAATATCTCAAGACTACATTTTTCTAGAATTAGAACAGATGTATAATTTTATGTTCTAGTTCACGCATTTTATCTGTTTTAGAAAAATTTCGCAAAATATAGAATTCCTGCAGGCTCTTTAAAGCCAAATTTCTTAGAGTAAAAGGAGGAAATGTAACTTTCTAACTAGCTTATTTTGGCTCAGTTTTTTTTTTTTTTTTTGAGGCAGATGTTACAAATGATGAGATGTGTCTGTTCTGGGCCTCGGTGTAGAAATTATTCACCACAGCAGACAGAAACCTTTCAATTTTACTGCCAGTTATGAACTTGTGAGTAACACACCACAGTGCCCTGATTAGTTTTTGTTTTCACTCCCTCATGATTATTGGTAGGACTGGAACAGAATGATAAGGATATTCTTTCTGATAAATCTGATTTTGAAAGACAGCTCACTTTCTAGTTCTTTGTTCACTTGGCTTTGCTAAATTAATCTAGCTATTAGCTCTATCAGTCCTTATAAGAACTCATCTGCCTCTCCCTTATTGTCTTGAGGATGTTTTATTTCTCACAGATTTTTGTAATACTGTCTTGCCAGAGGTATGAAATACACGAGGAAAACTCGGTGTTGTTGAAGGAGCAATGAATCTGTATAAATAGATAATTTTCCCCTTTCTGTGCATCTTGTGTACCTTTTAAACCTGAATATGGGTATGTTCTGAAGATTTTTTCCTTCATTTTAGTTGGGAGCCCAGAATCTAAGAATCATTTCTTGAATTTTTTTTTTTTTTTTTTTTGTGATGTACATTTTTAAGTATACTGAAGTCTGCATGCTGTTCCTACTGAAACCTGGAGAATTTACTGCATGTAAACAAGCCAATTTCCTTTTAGAGCCTCCTAGTTCTTCACAATCTCTAGTTGTGATTGCATATAAAATGCCCAGTAATCAAAAAGTTATCAGCAATATGACCTTGAAAATGTCCCTATGACTATGGGCAAAGAGGTGGGAGACTGAAGTTATTATTTAATGGATAGCAATTTTAATTTGCCTAAGATCATGTGACAGAGCAAATGGCTGAGCTTGTGGGTACAGTTCTGGTCTTATCTAAGGTGATAAAATTTGATTTATCTAATCTACTCCAGTGCAACCAAGGCTTCTGCCCTGACTGAGGGCATGATAGATTAATTACAAGGGAACCCAGTGAACTAGTGTGTGATGGTGTTTCAATAATTTTTCTCAATCAGAAAATTTCTATATCATGCCCTAATACTGTTTGAAAAAATATATAGCAACCACTATGGTGCTCATTATAGTAAATCAGATTGCCAGGTTGGTGTTCTAACACTTTCAGAAACAAGATGTTCCACACTGAGTTTTGTATGAAATTTGTGCCCTTATACACCTCAAAATAAAATGTCTTTAAAAATTATTAGCCTGTAAATGATGTCTACATGGTTTAGACTACTTAAATTCTTTAGAACATCGCAGATTTCTCCCTTTTTGCATTACTGTTATTAAATTAATATGTAATTAACATAAATTAAAATGCTTCATGGCTCAGGAGGAACATTTTTAGATGCAGAATGAGTTTTCAGGACTAAATACGCTTAAATTTGAGCAATTAATTACATAAATAAATATTTAGATATCTCATTCCTAGGAAAATTAAAAATTTTTCTGTTTACTTATCTCAATGTCTCAGTTTTCCTTCTAAATGGCAAAGTGAATGAAATTGTTTTATAAGCAGTCCTGACATCCCTGTTTGTATTGTGAAACAGCCATTTTATTGTACTTTTGATGCAATGAAAAGGAACATGCCAGCAACAAGTCCAGAATATTTGATTTTGAAGAGCAACTATAAGTATTAAATCCTTTCTATCATTATCTTTAGAATCAGAGGGTTTTTTGTGGTCTCACAAACTGTAGATATAAAAGAAAAAGGTTGTGTGCAAAACCACCTAATCTAAAAAAATCTAATATAATTTTTTTCTTCTCTCCTCCTAGAAAAACAGAAAATGCTTTATGAGTGATATTACTTTAGCTATTTTCCAAACTGAGTCTATCTGTGGTATGTTCTGGGAAAATGAATTTTGAGCTGCTTTCAGGCCTTCATCATGCTGCACTATTTAGAAGTTGGTATTGTGTAATGGTCTTGATTCCTTTAACTGGATCACTGCATTCTGATAAAAAGACTTTGTTATGGAAACCTTAGTTTTGGGAATATCAGAATTTCCTGAAGAACAGCAATAGAATGGACACCTTTAGTGTCTGGTAAAATTGAATCCCCAGAGAAGGATTTTTCAGTTCAGAAAACATCCAGTTTGTGTGCAGAAGTAACTCCAAGGCTTAGAAAGGCACACAGAAATTATTTTGCTGCTACGTCTTCAGAAAAGACAATATTTCTTTATTCTTCTGAAATTTTCTTAAGGAAGACGAGCATATATTTTTAAATATTAAAAGATGTCTTTCTCAATGCATCTTTCCTTGAATTGCTGTGCTGCAATTTGCTGCATTTTAATCATGGAAAAATCTGCAATGTTTGCTAGCTCACTGTATGTTTGTTTCCATTCTTGTTTTCTAAATACTGATTATGAACAAAAATTAATTCTGAAATCCCAAATGTTAACTGATGGGCAAAAAGCTAAACAAAATGGTGCCTTATTTTCCCTAGCAACAGTCATGCATGATAATAAATGTCACAATGGTTTTTAGAAAAGATGGTTCATGTTTAGGTTTAGTTATCAAAATCCACAGCATATAGGCTGACAGCTTTTGAAATACATAAACTATTTCTGTCTTTTTTGTTTCCATAGCAACTGAGTGCTCAAAGCTTTAGTTTTGCACTTGTGGAAGGAAAAAAACACCCTCTCAGAGTAGGATCTGGAATAGTCTGGAACAAAAGAAGAATGGGTGAAATGGAAAATTAAGCAACTACATTGACATCACCACCCTCTCCTTCAAAATAACCCAAAAACCAACCAATCCCAAACAAGCCTAGCACAAAGCATTTCTCCTTAAGTTTGTTGTTATGGATTTTTTTTTTTTAGTTGATGGGTGCTTTGCCTTGGACATTTATGTAATCAAATGCTGGCCCATTTCACTGTGCAGTGCTTCAGGAGAGTAAAATGTTCAGAGTGGCATTTATTTAGATGATCACTTTGTTCACCTTGAAATGAAATTTCATTATAAACACGAGCCTGATAGATACTCTATATTTTCTTCCATAAAGAATATTTCTA
>WBNQ01082415.1:603-17313 GCA_013401375.1 Spizella passerina | reverse complement strand
GCTCAGAGGGCCGGGGTGCCGGTGTGAGGGCCGGGGGCACCGCCCCTGAGGACCGGGGATGGGCGGGGCGCTGGATCGCGCGCGCCCGCCAATGGGGAGCCCCCGAGCCAATGGGAGGTGCCGCAGCGCGGGGGCGGTGGCTGCCAATCAGTCCCGATAGCCAATCGGCGAGCGCAATTTCAGTGACGTCAGGCGGGAGGGGCGGGGCGAGGAGCGGTGACAGTGGCCCGCGGCCGCATCCGCCTCTTATCCGCGGGCCCCGGCACCGGCAGCAGTTCCGGCACCGGCAGCACCTCCGGCACCTCCAGCAGCACCAGGTACGGCCCGTCCGGCCCTCGGGGGCCATCTCTGCCTCTCTCCGGGCCACCGTGCCCCGGTTCTGTCCCGCCGCAGCCGGCCCGGCGGCAAGGCCCCGGGAGCGCTGTCACTGCGCGGGGAGCGGGGGAGGTGACAGTGCCTGAGCCAGCCCCGCTCCGCGATGCCACATCCCTGCTTCTGCACTGTCTGTGACCGTGGCCTTCGGAGAGGTGGCCAGCGGGATCTGGTATTTCACCGCTGGGTTTATTGCTTTTCCTTTTTTTTTTTTTAATTCGGTTTGCTGGAGAAAAGAAGGCTCAGAGCGGACTTTATCCTTTCTATAACCTCCTGAAAGGAGACTGTAGCCAGGCAGGGATGGGGCTCTTCTCCCAGGTGACAATGACAGGATGAGAGGAAATGGGCTCAAACTGTGCCAGAGGAGGTTCAGGTTGGACATCAGGAGGAAATTCTTCCCTGGAAGGATGATTTGACATTGGCAGGGGCTGCCCAGGGAGGTTTGGAGTGCCCATCCCTGGAGGTGTCCAAGGAAGGGCTGGATGTGGCACTCAGGGCTCTGCGCTGGGGACAAGGTGGGGATCGGGTACAGCTTGGACTTGGTGATCTCAGAGGTCTTTTCCAGCCTCAGTGACTCTGCAGTTCTTGTTTGCCAGCCCAGGTCCTGAGCTGTTCCTGCTGTGGTGCAGGTCTGTACAGGCAGCTTGGCATGTCCACACTGATGTCCCCCTGCTTGTCCCCTCGAGGGTTCACCCCTTTGTCTCAGCTGGTGGAGGCTGCAGTGTGGCACCAATTCCTCTCTGCTCTATCAACGTGAACCTGAGTGTTGACAGCACCCCCCAGTTACCTTGGGGTGTTTTTCAGTGTCAGGTTCATACAACCATTCAATTTACCTGTGCAGTCTGCAGGCTTCTGTCTGGATAATCTTGCTCAATAGCTGAGCAAAGCTGTTCAAGTGTTTTACAGCTGTGTTTTGAGTGGTTTTCTGTTCTGATGCAAGACCTTTTCTAGTTAGTGTAATTTCCTGGTTTCTGATTCCTGCACTGCCTGCTCCAGTGCATGATTATATTCCTCACTCTTGGTAATGAGTTTGATTTTATTTCATTTTGTTTGCTTGGATTTTTCTCCTTATTATGCCCCTCCTCTTTCCTGAAATTTCTGTTCACCTTGTCCTGCTGATCATCAACCCCAAAATTCCCCTCTCCTTTTAACTCCAGATTCATCTGTGATTCTCAGCTTTACTCAGCTCTTCTCCGTGTAATCTTCCCTACTTGGCTAAAGTGCTGTGGCCTCACTAGCACAGTGTGCAGGGCAATCCCCTTCATGGAGGAAAAAGCCCTTTAAAAAAAATCTGATGATTATTTTCAAATATGCAAGAAGTAAAGCAAGAACCTCAAACTGAGGGTCTGTGATCATTCATGCAGAGAGGTACCTCTGATACAGGGCAGATAAGAATTTAACTTCTTTGTACCTTTCATTTCAGGAATGTCTGGAAAATCTCCAAAATCTAGAAGCTTGTGATAGGATTAGCTGCTCTGCCATGGAGATGTTCCAGGGGCCAGGATGTCACAGACCAATTACAGTTTAGGGGTTAAGCAGGTTGAAATTTTGAGTCATCAAAATTTTTTCTTGCACAGAGAAGTATTTGTCTTTTTTGTTTGAGAAATCCTTGAATAATAATCTTGAAAAGTATTAACACAAAGGGCTAATCTTTAACAGCTGGAGACATGCCCAGAGTTGTGCAGCATTCATCTCTTGCTGGAATGGAGAATGCTGACTCTTCCTCAACACTTGGATTTTGGGAGATGGAGAAAAGTCTTTTGGCTTTGGTTAGAAGTGAGGAGCAGAAATGTAATACCTGAGGAGTCTGCTGAAAGAAATGCCTCTCTGTTCAAGGCAGCACATTCAGGGTGTGTTTTTTTCCAAAATAAATTAGGGATAAATCCATGACTTACTACTTCTGTCTTCTGCCAGCAGCCTGAAATAACAGCACCCTTGTGTAAGCCATCCTTGCATCCTGGTGTTGGTATTTAGGGGAGGTTTTGCTTCTGTTAGGGGGTGCAGCAGTGTCCAGGCTGCTCAGCTCTTCACCCTGCTGTGTCACAGGGGGGCTGCATTTGATAAGCAGAGCACTTGTTGTGATCTGTGATCCTGCTCTGGGGTTAAACCTTTTGCCAGTTTGTCAGTGGGATGTTCTGTGAGACCAGAATGCTGAGCTTTGGGAACTCTTGGCTCTCTGCTGTTCCCTGCTGTGGGAAGAGCTTCCTCAGACAGCTTTTCAGGTGCCAGCTCACATCCTCTCCTCTGGAAGTATCTTTATAGTGACTGAGGAGCAGGCACAGAGAAGAAATCAAAGTGCATTCTCCTGATGAAATCCTACCCTCAGGTTATCCCTAAATGCTGAAAATACAAGGTTATGTATTCAGGGGAAACTGCTGGGAAAATACAGAGTGCTCTAATGATCATTAATATCTGACATATTATTACTTTACATCTATTTTCTGATCATAGAATCCCAGAATGGTTTGGGTTGGAAGGGACCTTAAAGCTCATCCAGTGCCATGGGCAGGGACACCTTCCATATCCCCATCCAACCTGGCCTTGGACACTTCCAGGGGTAGCCAACATCATGGAAGTTTGTGACATGATTTGTGTATGACAATCTGGTAGAAATTGGGCATTTCAATAGAACAAGAAATTTGATGAACTTAACTTTCTTCCTGTAGTTAGTAATAGTAAATCAGAATTTAAGGGGAAGTGAAAAAGGAACACTTACAGGAAAAATGATGTAACTACTTCACAGACTTGCTGAGTCACACACACAGTTTTCTTTCTGTTTCTGTAAGTGTAGAGAATAGAAAAAATTACTTGTTTGATGTTAATCCCACATTAATTTATACTTCATATAAGCCTTCTTGGCTGAATTGCAAAATAGTTGAGGAACCTGTAATCCTGGCAGTAAAACCACTTCAATCGTTCAGACATTTCTTCTGAAGACTTCTTAGTGCTAATTATTAACTTTCTTTATTTTTTTCCCCTCCAGACCTGTATCAGAACTCCTGAAGTCCATCATGCTTTCCAAGCTCACCCGCTGCCAGCCCCTCGCTGTTCTCTGCCGGGGTTTTCATTCCTCCCTGAGCTCTGCTACCTCAGTGGCTCCCAAAAAAACCATCCAGAGGCCTCTCTCCTCAGATTTAATCTTTGAACGTGAGGCCAAATATGGTGCTCACAACTATCACCCACTGCCTGTTGCTCTGGAAAGAGGAAAAGGTATTTTGTTTAGGTTTTTCCTGGAGCTTGAAGGTGTTGTGGGTCTGTGGAGATGAATGAGAACATGGCAGACTGATTTTGATCAGACTGATTTTGACCAGACTGATTTTGACCTGACTGATTTCTGAATCTTTATTGGGTTCTTTTTGGGTGGAAATGAAATCATTGATGAAATAAAATCATCAGATTGTTGATTAGAGAGCTGCATTATTATGCATAAGGGCACCTGAAAAAATTGTGGTGTCTCTAAAACGATTGAAAGGATTGATAATTTCCAGAATAACATAGCAAGAAAATTTTTTAAGCAACTTAATTTCTTCTGTTACCCTGTGTGGAGAGGTTTAATGTTAATGTGAGCAGGAAAAGGTGCATTGGAACCCTATCTAAGTCCTTGTGGGCTGTTCATATATTATCACTTAATTTAAATTTACTCTGGTCTTTAATTATGTATGAGGAGCCGTTTTTGGTCTTGTGTCTTCTTTTATTTTGTGTGCTGACCACAGGTTTGTTTTCCCAGGTGTTTATGTGTGGGATGTTGAAGGCAGGAAGTATTTTGACTTTCTGAGTGCTTACAGTGCAGTCAACCAAGGCCACTGTCACCCAAAGATTGTGGATGCTCTGAAATCCCAGTCTGAAAAACTGACCCTGACATCCAGAGCATTCTACAATGATGTCCTTGGGGAATATGAGGAGCTGGTCACCAAAATGTTCAATTACAACAAAGTTCTTCCAATGAACACAGGTAAAGAAATACTTTGTTTCCATTTTAGTTCTTGTCTCTGAGATTCACTGGTTGTGTAACATTTTGTGCTGTACTGATGGCCTGTTTCATGTGCAAGAGTGATAATGGTGCTGCTTTATGTTTTAGGAGTGGAAGCTGGAGAAACTGCCTGCAAACTGGCTCGGAAATGGGCCTACACTGTGAAAGGAATTCCAAAATACAAAGCTAAAATCATTTTTGCAGGTATGTTAAATGTGTGTTATGAGTTGAGGACATGAGGATCTGGACACTGGGTTACTGGGAGGCAGCCCTGAAGTCACAGGGAAAGAAAGAAAGAACATCCAGTCCTCCATGCTCTTTTAATCACTTAAAGTGCAGTACTTTTTATTCCTGAGTTGTTGTTCCTGCATTACTTTTTTGGGGGTTAACTCCTCAGATTGGTGCCACACCTCTCACAGATTGCTCAATAGGGTTAAGCTGCCCTCTTGGCTTCACCCACCAGGGCTTTTGTCCTGTATTTTCCAGGTCTTCCAGAAAATGGCATTATCAGAGTTATTTTCAATTTTCCACACTACTAACAAAACTTAAGGAAATTATTTTGTGTAGTTGTCAGGTCTTAGAGTGTAATTTTCTTTTGGTTTTTGATGTAGCAACAAAGTGTATTTATGCCATCAAAAGAAAATGCTAACCATTAGGAGGGGGATCCTAATATCTTGTTAGATAACCCTTAAAATGGGTTTTCACCAAGTGCAAAGTGTGATGTCCTTTAAAGTGTTCTGGCTCTTGGTCAGTTTTGTAACAATTTCCCCTTTTTTTCCAGCTGGCAACTTCTGGGGCAGGACAATGTCTGCCATCTCCAGTTCTACTGACCCATCCAGCTATGATGGCTTTGGGCCCTTCATGCCAGGATTTGAGCTGATCCCATACAATGATCTGCCAGCTCTTGAGGTATTTTACAGTTTTTTGTTCTTTTATATGGGATCATTTTACAATGTCTCTTTGGTAAATAGCAAGGAAAATCAGAAGTTTATACTTTGAAATATGTGCTTTGACATTAAGATATCTGTAAGTAGATGTATCTAAGGAGTGTGTTTGTTATTATTATGGATAGGAAATGTGGGTAAATTCTGCTTTGGTTTTGATTTTCAGTTAAGCTTTAGGATTTGAAAGGAAAACTGCATGATCTGTTTCATTTCCCAGCCACCTGGTCTAGTGGAAATGTCCCTGCCCATGGCAAGAAGTGGGATGGGATGAGCTTTAAGGTCCCTTCCCACCCAAACCATCCTGTGATTCTATCACTACAATTCACTGCAGTTGCAAATATTCCTTTCCAGTTTCACAGCATCCTTAAAACCATGCCAGGCTGCTGTTTCACTTTCACAAGGTCCTGAAATGCCAGTGATTCCCAGTATTTCCCTGTGTTTTCTGAGGTTAATCCTGACAAGCATCTGGGGAGGGGTGACCTTGATTAGGTACCATTTCTGTGAGTAAAAACCTCTGTACCTGTTGGGGCTGCTCCATCCAAGTGAGTGGGCTTTGGAGATTGAGGGATTATAGAACAGAGCTGCTTTTCTCCTTGGACTTGGCTTAGGGGACACAAAGGTCTCTCAGTGGGCTACAGCTGCAGTGTGGAAAGGCTTGTTCAGCTCTGAACCTACAGCAGGCTGCCCATGGTGAGAGGCCTGCAAGTATTTAATGCCTTCATTAGAGCTGAACTCACTCTGCTCATGGGGCAAAGCTGAGAAAAGCTGAACTAAATTCATGCTGGGAATCATTAGGTCTCCTGTGCCTCGTGGACTTCTAAACCTTTTTGAACTTGATAGTGCAGAATGTACCTGTGGACTTTGCTTTAAGGTAAAATTGTCTGGAGGAGCTAAATTCTGTTTTTTTGTTTAAGGGAAGAGTTGAGCAATTGTTTGTGTTGTATGGGGCAATATGAAACTGAGGGTATTTCTGAGGTGATTTATGAACTGATCTGATAAACTGCTTTGCAGTTTAAAGCTGGGTTTGCAGTTTGCAAGGTTTGTACTTCCCAAGCCAACACAGCAGCTGATTTCACACTGCCAACAGTGACACAGCTTTGGAACTGAAGTGGCACTCAGAGAGAGCTGCCTGACAGCAATGCTGCTCTCATCCTTTGAGGAAGAACACCAGGGCTAGAATCAGGTTCTGCTACATGTATTTTCTGTATCTGACCTGAGTAAAAGCTTTTTCTTTGTGTCTCTCCTCTCCCTGTGCCCAATGTTGCAGCGTGCCCTTCAAGACCCCAACGTGGCAGCTTTCATGGTGGAGCCAATTCAAGGGGAAGCAGGTGTGATTGTTCCTGACAAAGGCTATCTCACAGGAGTGAGGGACCTCTGCACAAAGCACAATGTGAGAATTCACTGTAGCATTAAACATTCAACACTTAACACTACACACTGTGATTACTGGTGTAACTTGTAAGGTCACCCTTCTATGCAAAGTGTACAACTTTATATGCAATTTAATAATTCCCTTTTCTTTCAATGGAACAATGCAGGGGTACCTCTTGTGTTTTCTGGCAATATTTCACTAAAGAATACTTCTTAGCAGTGCACATTTTTCACTATTTCTTACTATTGTCACTGATTTAAGTTTCTAATTAGTTTTCTTCAACTAGATTTATTTTACATTCATTTAACTTCTAATTTCTTTTCCACATTATAAGTTTCCCATTACCATGGCTATCCAAGACCTTTGTTGCTGACATGTATAACTGCTACCAAGAATCAGTAACAATAATGGGTCTTTGAATGAAACACTGAGGAAAATGGTTATCAGTGATCTCTGATTTAAAAATCAGTGGTCTCTCTTTCTAGTAGAATTCAGATTGCTCATTTGTAAGTGCTAGTCGTAATTATTTTCATATTTCCAAAGAAAGACATTGACATATTATTAATAAAGTTGTCTTCATTATTGCTGTGATACCTCAGAAATTGTATTAGAATTGGGTTAGGAATGACAGTGAAAGTAATTCCCTGTTCTGTTTGGATTTTTCTTCTCTATACAGGTTCTGTTTATTGCTGATGAAATACAGACTGGTTTAGCCAGAACAGGGAAAATGCTGGCTGTTGACCATGAAAATGTGAGACCTGATATAATTCTTCTTGGAAAGGCCCTTTCTGGTGGCTTATACCCTGTGAGTACTAAAGAAACACCAATAATTTAAAGTAACATAAAATTACCCAAACATTTGTTGAATAATCTTTTTTTTCTTAGTCATCAACACTGAAAATCTGCCAGTTGGAAGAACAATAAATGTGATGTTTGTTGTACTTGGAAATTGTTGTTTGCAAGACTAGCTATGATTTATGACCAGACAGTCCAGCTTGAGAGAGACAAAATAAAATAATGGAATACCAAATACTACCTTTATAGCTGAACAACTGGCATTTTTTCATTTGTCTGGCATGCCTGCATGGCTGATTTTATCCTCTTGGAGTGACTTAAATTCCTGCTGATTAGGCTGGAAATTACAATGCCTTGAACTATTTTGGCCAACTGACAGGATTTCTGAGTTGTTAAACCAAGTATTGAAGCTTAAACTCTTGAAATAATATTCAGTTTGGAGAAATTCCCCTCAGTGGAATTGAAAGTTGTGTTACCACTATAGCTAAGTGTATTTAAGGGATTAATTATGGGATTGTCAGATCTGCTGGGCATGTAAATGTAATTTATCACCATAGGCTGAAAACTTCCTGAGCTCTGAGGGAAGGTTTGCTTTAGATATATTAAAGTTTGCTGTTGTAAGTATGTGGATTTGCTGTCCTTCCCATTTTAGGTGTCAGCAGTGCTGTGTGATGATGAAGTCATGCTGACCATTAAACCTGGTGAACACGGATCCACATATGGAGGAAATCCATTGGCCTGCCGTGTGGCAATGGCAGCACTGGAGGTTTGTGTGGGGGGAGAGAGACCTGGAATCCAAATTAAAAAGGGTTCATGATCTTTGCTTAAATAAATAGTGTTATTTTTCATGCTGTGAGTAGAAATCTAGCTTTAAATAAGTATGGAAAACTGGTAGTGGTTATCTGTAGATCATAAAATAAATTTTAAAATTTTTATTGGAAATGTGACCCACTTCCTGTGTTCTTATGATCTTAATGCCTTAAATGTCAAAATAAGATTAATCTAGAGGAAGTTTCAAGGCAATTACGTAAATTTAACCAAATACCTTCATTAATTTCATGAGGACGTTTTGAAATTGGCTTGTTTTACTAAATCAGCAGAAGCTGCTGCTCTGTGAGCTTGTGAACAAGTATGGATCTCAAACAGAAACTATAATGTCCTGTCTAGAAGATGCAATTCAATTATTTTGTGGTTGCTTAATTAACTACATTGATGCAGATCACACAGAAAACCTCATCACTACCCAGGACTCATACCTGGAGAGATTCAGAGCCTTCAGAGGTTTGCTGTTTATTTTCAAATAACAGCAAACAAAGAGCAGTTTATTTAGATTAAAATTTCAAAGACATTACTGTTTCTTGTAGACATGAATGAGCAAAGGCTCAACACCAACCTGCTGGGACTTGCAGCCTGTGCAGGGACACTGTGGCTGCAGCAGCTTCTGTGAATCAGCAGGTTCAGTGTCATTATCCATCCTGTCCCATGGTAAACAAAACAAATGCACTGCCCTTCAGCTGATTGTAGATCTGACTTCTCTTTAGGTAATTGAAGAAGAAAATCTGGCAAAAAATGCAGAAATAATGGGTAATCTGCTAAGAAGTGAGCTCATGAAGACTCCATCTAATATTGTGACTGCTGTAAGAGGAAAAGGACTCTTAAATGCAATCGTAATTCGGGAAACCAAAGGTGAGGAAATAAAACCAACTGCACAAACACAGCATGGAGAAGTATTTTTCAACTTAAATTGTAGGGGGTGGCATGTAGACATGATGTTTGTGTTCAGAACATGACTATAGTACTGTAGTACCACTGAAAATGAATTTAAGTTACTGTGTGCTGTTAAAAATAGGGTTTTTAATTAAGAAAGCTTAAATTGTAGCTGGGGGATGGCATGGAGACATGATGTTTGTGTTCAGAACATGGCTACAGTACTGTAGTACCACTGAAAATTAATTTAAATTACTGTGTGCTGTTAAAAATAGGGTTTTTAATTAAGAACAGTTGTTTTTAAATTAATTGAACTCTTATGATTTGATAAACCTGATGGTGAATCTGCCTCCCAACAAATGCCTTTATCTCTCCTCTTTGGGAAAAAACTGTCTACAGCTAGAACACCAGTTCCTGCCAGATTATGGGCTGGCATTAGTTGTTTTCAGAAGAGTTAGAAGAGTACAATGAATACAGGAGGATATAAAGTAGAAAAAAATTAATGATGGAGAAGAAGTTTCTATGGAGAAATTATATCACAGTATATTGAATTATATCAGAAATCTGAATATCAAAGTGCTTGATCAAGGGATACAGTGCTGCAGAAAGGTGGTGTCGATTTCCACCATGATGTGCTGAAACCCAGGTTACATAAACACAACCTTATCTGAAGCCCTGTCCACATGTTCCCTTACCACCTCCTCACATGCTTCCCCTTTTAAAATTTATTTTAAAGTCTGAGTGCCAGACAAGCAGTGAGCTGTGAAGGAGCAGAACTGTGTGTGCTGAGGCAAAGGACAGCTCTGGAGCAGTGTCACTGTGCAGATTGCAGAGCGACCTCTCCTTTGTGAGCACCCCTCTGCCCGCTGGCACACAGCACCAGGTGCTGCAGGTGTGGCACCTGCTCTGCTGTGCTGGGACCGTCCTCAATGTCCTCAATGTGCTGCTGATGTTCTCCCTCCCTCCCTGTCTCCGTCCCGTTGCAGATTACGATGCCTGGAAGGTGTGTCTGCGGCTCCGCGACAACGGGCTGCTGGCCAAGCCCACGCACGGCGACATCATCCGCCTGGCCCCGCCCCTCGTCATCAAGGAGGATGAGATCCGAGAGTCCATCGAAATCATCCACAAAACCATCCTGTCCTTCTGAAAGCACGGCCCTTACAGCCTGGCTGCTGACTGGTCCAATGGGTGTGTTCACATGTGTGTGATGAAGGCCTGCTCTTGAAGCAAGCATCTCTCATTCCTTTTATCTAAGAGGACTTGACTATTAAAACATAGCTGTATCTTTAAATTATAATGGCTCTGTAGAAAATACAGAATGATTTTAAAGAATTTCCAGTCTTGAAACACTTGGAAATAAAGTTCTGTACGTACTGAACAACTAAGTTGGAATATTTGAGGGAGATACCTATAGAAATCTGCTTAATTGTTATAAGTCTTGCCCAAAGTTTAAAGTGTGATATATATATATATTTTAGGTTGTCTTGCACTCTCATATCACTCTCCAAAACATGGCATTTGGCAATTTTTGCCTCTCAGCAAGATGTCTGTAAGATGGAAGCACTTATCATTGTGGGTGAATTTCTGTTTTTCATGTGCAGCTTGAAAAAAATTTCTAATGCTGAAGGTTTGACAAACTGGGTGTTATGCTGGTGGACTTGAGAAGCATCGAGCTGTGTTCTGTGTGTACAATATTTTGATTGTATGACAAGAGATGCTGTTTTTAAGCCTGGCCTCTGTTTGGCTTTGCAATCTTGTAAAATAAATCTGAACATTTAGATCTGTTTTTACTGTTACAAAACTTTCTATCATCTGGATGTTTATATTAAAACACATTTTGCATTAAAAAAAATACGTTGACGTGCAATGAAAATACTCTGAGTCTTCAAATAGACCAAAACTCATAGAAAGTTGGAATTTTAAATTTTTCTTAGCTGGTTTTAGCTGAACTAAACCCCAATTAATCCCACAGTGCAAAATGTTCCCTTTGCTGAGCATAGGGGTTATATACAGTCACATGCTTTGGGATTTGGAAGGCACCTTAGTTCATGCAGTGACCCAGTGGGGTGACAGAACATTTTCCCTTCCTTGCCTTGGGTGATGTGGCAGCTGTGGGTGAAGTAACATGTTAGGAATAAGATAAAAAATGCAGGCAGGTGTTGGTGAGGAAGTTTGAAGTTTTTGAAAGCTGGGCTTATGGGCAAGGAGGGAAATACCTGAGAGAAACCACGGGGTAAACAGCACTTGCTGGAGCCCTTTCAGAGCACCAACAGGTAAACTTCCAAAACTCCTGGCAGCACAAAAGTTGACATTTTTAGAGTTACAAGGCTGGCAAGGATGAAGGATGTGCTCAGGTTTGTTCCTGCCCCAGCTCTGCCACTGTTTGCCCCAGAAGGGGCTGCAGGGTGGAAGGTTCCATCTGTGTTTGGGTGCTTCCCTGTCCTCACTCTCAGCAATATTCCTGCCATGAGTGTGTCATGCTGCCCCTCGGGCCACAGAGCATTATATTTTCCTTCTGTGCAATAGCCATCCATGTACCTAAAGTTTGTGGTTGTTCTTGTTTCAATTCTCATCCCTTTTGCAGTTAAAATTCTTTTGTTTTTTCCTCCAGAGGTGCCATTTTGCAGAGCACTNTGTGTGTGATGAAGGCCTGCTCTTGAAGCAAGCATCTCTCATTCCTTTTATCTAAGAGGACTTGACTATTAAAACATAGCTGTATCTTTAAATTATAATGGCTCTGTAGAAAATACAGAATGATTTTAAAGAATTTCCAGTCTTGAGACACTTGGAAATAAAGTTCTGTACGTACTGAACAACTAAGTTGGAATATTTGAGGGAGATACCTATAGAAATCTGCTTAATTGTTATAAGTCTTGCCCAAAGTTTAAAGTGTGATATATATATATATTTTAGGTTGCCTTGCACTCTCATATCACTCTCCAAAACATGGCATTTGGCAATTTTTGCCTCTCAGCAAGATGTCTGTAAGATGGAAGCACTTATCATTGTGGGTGAATTTCTGTTTTTCATGTGCAGCTTGAAAAAAATTTCTAATGCTGAAGGTTTGACAAACTGGGTGTTATGCTGGTGGACTTGAGAAGCATCGAGCTGTGTTCTGTGTGTACAATATTTTGATTGTATGACAAGAGATGCTGTTTTTAAGCCTGGCCTCTGTTTGGCTTTGCAATCTTGTAAAATAAATCTGAACATTTAGATCTGTTTTTACTGTTACAAAACTTTCTATCATCTGGATGTTTATATTAAAACACATTTTGCATTAAAAAAATACGTTGATGTGCAATGAAAATACTCTGAGTCTTCAAATAGACCAAAACTCATAGAAACTTGGAATTTTAAATTTTTCTTAGCTGGTTTTAGCTGAACTAAACCCCAATTAATCCCACAGTGCAAAATGTTCCCTTTGCTGAGCATAGGGTTAAATACAGTCACATGCTTTGGGATTTGGAAGGCACCTTAGTTCATGGCAGTGACCCAGTGGGGTGACAGAACATTTTCCTTCCTTGCCTTGGGTGATGTGGCAGCTGTGGGTGAAGTAACATGTTAGGAATAAGATAAAAAATGCAGGGAGGTGTTGGTGAGGAAGTTTGATGTTTTTGAAAGCTGGGCTTATGGGCAAGGAGGGAAATACCTGAGAGAAACCATGGGGTAAACAGCACTTGCTGGAACCCTTTCAGAGCACCAACAGGTAAACTTCCAAAACTCCTGGCAGCACAAAAGTTGACATTTTTAGAGTTACAAGGCTGGCAAGGATGAAGGACATGTTCACATTTGTTCCTGCCCCAGCTCTGCCACTGTTTGCCCCAGAAGAGGCTGCAGGGTGGAAGGTTCCAGTCTGTGTTTTGGTGCTTCCCTGTCCTCACTCTCAGCAATATTCCTGCCATGAGTGTGTCATGCTGCCCCTCGGGCCACAGAGCATTATATTTTCCTTCTGTGCAATAGCCATCCATGTACCTAAAGTTTGTGGTTGTTCTTGTTTCAATTCTTATCCCTTTTGCAGTTAAAATTCTTTTGTTTTTTCCTCCAGAGGTGCCATTTTGCAGAGCACTTGCTGTTCTGCAATTCCCTGCTCCCCCAGTCCCTCACTAAAGCTGGGAAGAGCCAGTCCAGTTCACATGATTGGGGTGCTGTCCTGTAGTTCATGCCCACCATTGTGGAGGATTTTTTTTTGTTGAAACTGTTTTGAAGAACAGCTTTGAAGCTCTTCCCCCTTGTTTTTTTTAATTTGTGTAATAAACAAGAATTGCACGTAAAGCTCTGTGACATGCTTTACGAATTTGTATTCTCTGAGAATATTTTTTTGTCTGCTGATGATCAATTTGAGCTCAGATTTTACCCAACCCACTTTCTGGTTGCAGTTTTAATACGTCGAGACTTTTCGGAACTTAAGAATTTTTTCTTTTTCTCCAGCACACCATTGTTGAATCTCTGAGCTCTTAATTTGTCTTTTAGTTGCCTCATGAGTCCAATTTTTTTGCAAGCTTATGAGAATTCCTAAGACAAGTCATCCTAAATTGCCCTTATTTAATGATGGGGTAATTGAGTTTTCTCTTTTAACCTGAAAGCTCTTTGGCTCTTTTAAGCAATCAAGGTCCAGGGTGTGTGTCTGGAAGCAGAGCTAGAGCAGACAGAGGTTTTGATGGTTTGGTTTATTACAGTTCAATGCCAGAACAAGTACAAAATTACATGTATTTTCTCAGAAGTGAAGACAGATACAGGATGTCTCTTCCAAGACACTAAGCCAGTCACCAGCTAACCTCCACTTCAGGAATAACAAAAACCATGTTGGCAGAAGTTTGTGAGTTAGGAGGTGGAGCTGGATGGTCAAAGGGAATGTCAAAGCTCCTTTTTCTGTGCAGAGTGATAAAATAGGCTATCAGAAAGCTTTTGGAATGATGTGTCTGTTTTGGGGGTTTGCTGTATCATGGAAAGTGGTTTTTGTGCCTTCTGGCAATCCTGAACTGGGATTTGGCCAGTTCTCAGTGACACCGCCTGAACCTCTCAAACTCCAATTCTGCTGCTTGTATAACTAATGTGCTTGTAAAACCTGCCTGTGCTTTTGTTGTCTGGGATCTTAATTAGCCTTAGAAAATTTCTTCAGGGCTTTTATTCCCAAAAAAATGTAGACAACTAAAGTGCCTTTACCCGCTGAGTGCCAGAAATCAGCACTCTGGGGTTTGAACTTGTTCCACTGATTGCTCAAGTGGAGGTAGCTCAGCCAAAGGCTGGTGTTGAGCAAATTTTAACTTGAAAGAGGCAAAACTGAAAATAATTTACAAATTAGTGTAATACACACACTGGAATGTGCAGAGATAATGTATGTTTCATGAAATGAGTTTGGTTTTTGCATTGTAAGGTAGTAGAAAATTGAGAAGTGCAATCTCAGAGAATTCCCTTTCTGAACCTTCCTAGTGCATTTTTTTTTTAAGTTTGCATTAGGTAGAGATGCCAGTGTGCAAATGGCATTACTTTTTTTCTGCTGTAATTGAAATTTATTTTTAAAATGGCACTTGAAAGAGCTCTGTATTGCCTATCCAGAGGGCTTAGTTTTCTTTAGCAAGAGCTGCACAGCAATAAAACTTTTTAAAGGCACAAACATGTATCTGCAAAATGTTGCTATAAGAATTTGGCTGAAAAGGCCTAATCTGTCTCCATCATATCACTTGCACATATTTTTGTGAAGTAGCTTGTGATGTTTCTTTAAATCAGGTATATGAAATGCATTTCTAAATGAATAGTGACCCTGCCTTCAGTGCTGGGCAAACACACGAGGTAATCCAAGCATCCCAGAGCCAAACCAGCATTCCTGAGGCACCCAGGGCAGCCCTTGGCTTCACTGGGAGCTTTGTTTGTGGAAATAATGCTCAATTGTGCTGGCACCTGTGCACTTGGCACGGGAAAAGTGTGTGGGTTTTGGCATGAAATCATTAAATATATATATTGGCATAAAAAGAAAAAAAATTACACTGTTTGTGGATAAATGTAAACCAAGATTTAAGGGGACTATGTGAAACACTGAGAGGCAAGAGCCACACACTGAACAGGGGAGATGGGAAAACATACAATGCAGGGTTTCCTTCTTTCTTTTTCCTCCTTCCTGTTGGCAATCTTAGGAATCATACTTATGACATTGTCCTTGACCTGGGTTCTTTTCAGCCACAAACCCCATGAATTTGTGTCATCAGGCAGTATTTACTAAAGTTAAGTAATCTATTTTGGTAATTTTTAATAGGACCCAAGTGCCTGGTGGTCATGACCGGGTAAAGAGCTGCACATCTTGAACCTGTTAGAATTTTCCATGATGAAACAATCTCTGTTTTGTCTCTTCTCAACAATGTTGGGAGGATAAGCTAAGTAGAAAAGCAGGCCTTAGTTATTTCTTTGTTCTTTTTAATTTTTGTTTTGTTTTGTTTTGTCTGCAGCTGCTTCTTCATATTTTCCACCCTTCCAGCAGCAGGTGGAGCCAGAAGCTTTGCTTTAAACTAAGAGTTTACTGCTGGGTGGAGAATTTTTGGAATTTGGGAACTCCTGGGGGCTTGCTTTTGTGCTTTATCAACACCAAGGTGTGACACAAGCTTCGGTCTGGGCTCTGGGTGCTCTCTCAGTGCATAACTTGTGCTGTGCACTCCTGTGGCTGATCTTGAGCGAAGGGGATTGTTAGAAGAGTTCCTGTACCTCCAGTGTGGCAAATTCCAACTGATAGGGATGTGGGGACAGCTGAGAGGGGAAAAAAGAGGCTTTCCTTCTCACTTCACTGAAGTAGAGAAATGAGAAGGTGGAGATTTGAGACAAAATTTTAAGTAGACCTTAAAACTTGTGAACTGCTTTCCCTAGACCTCCCTGTCATGTTTCCATCCTTAACTAGTTGGAGTTGCTGCATTTTTGCAGTGGAAAGAGGTGTTTTGCTGAACGTTCTCTCAGCAGGAAAAGCAAGGGAAAAAACATTACTGGATTAAAATCCCCTTGTAGTACCCTGGTGGAAAGCTCATGAAGCTTCTGTGTTGAGGATCACTTGTAAGGGGTCCTGAGGGTCACCAAATGCTTGAAAGTGGTAAGATTTCGTGGAATCATTAAGGTTGTAAAAGACTCCTAAGATCATAAAGTCCAACCTTTCTGTTTTGCCTGTCAAACATGAGGAGTTATAGCAGTCTGACTGCTCATGGCTCAAGGAAGAGCAGCTGACTTAGGCCACAGTTTGGAATGCTCCTTTGTTTTTAATTTCCAGTCGAAGTTGTTGAGCTTTGGATTTCATCCTTGAGGCAGCCCAGCGTGATGAATGTACTGTGGTGCAGATAAGAGGTGACCATCAAGAATCCTCTTCAGCTGCTGTTGCCCTAAAAGCTTTCTGTCCCTCTGCTCGGGCTTGCTTGGAGAAATCTGAGCAGAGATGGTGCTGTCTGGAAAATCCCCAGGCTGTTATCGGCTCTAGTCCAAACAAATATGGGTAGAAAGCAACTCCTACTCGTTCCTGTATAAAATCCTAATAATCTGCTATGATTTAGGCTGCAGAGAAAAAAGCCCCTCAAGAGTAG
>WBNQ01082413.1:0-13445 GCA_013401375.1 Spizella passerina | reverse complement strand
TTTCCCTGCACTTCATGTCATCCAATTGTCTTTTTGTTGTTTTCACTTTGGTGCAGATTTTTTTTTTAAGCATTTCAATTCATCTATTTCTTTTCCTGTCTTTTTGATGGACTTTGTTCACTGATTTCAAGATTTCAGTGAGTATAATTTTGGCAAGTTTTGGTCTTTTTCACTGCATCTCATATCATTAACTCCCTTGAATTCTCGCATAACTTTGGCTAAGTTCTAAGGGGTATTGTGAGAAAAAACCCCCACCTTTGTGTTTAATAGCTGAGTACTTAGAAACTTAAACATGATGAGCTATCATTCAGACACAATTAAGGAAGCACAGTTAAACTTCACCCCTGGTATGGTCCCCACACACAAGTGGTCTCTGCATCCATAGTGAGAACAAGGATGTCAAACCTTTCTTACAACAGTCATTTAATTCCCAATGAAAAGGTTGAAGATCCTTTTCCAGTCTCAGAGCATGAAGCAAGTTCTCAAAGTTACAGGGGACTCATTAAATGTGCACAGAAACAGTAACTTTGTGAATTGTAAGGCTTTCTATATAAACACTATCTATATAAATATGGCTAAAGATGATGAGGAAAAAAATGACTGGCACTTCATTATGAGCCCATTTCAGGGCTAGGAGTCAGAGGAGAGAGGAGCCTTTAAAAATGGGACACTGTAATGCTGCCAGCCTAGTGTAATGTCCACTTTTTGTTAAGCTGAGCCAAACAAGACAAAAGGATAAACTTGCACATTGTCTCCCTAGAATCCATAACTCTGGGCTTGAGATCTCCAGATAGGGGGTTCACATTAACCTCCACTTCTTATTGGAAGTGTGTCTTCCAACAACCAACTTAAAGTCATATTTAACTTGGTTATTGGAAGACACACTTAGCTCTCTTTGTACATACCATATCTTTCATATATTTCAGTCTTCCAGTTTTAATATTGCTGGTTTGCTACGTGGAGATTTCTTGACATGGTGATGATTTCTCCAAAATATACATAGCTTAGCCTCCTATCTGCTGCTGAAATTCTAACCTGCAAACTCTCAGTGGGTGCTGATTGTGTCCCCTCATTCAGATGTTTCATGCAGGGGGCATTGCTGTGTGATTTCCAGAGGGTGAATGAAAACAAGAGTCTTGAGTCAATGTGTGAGATCTCAGCCTGGGAGAGAAAGCTCTAGGGCATGTAATCCCCATTGGGACTTGATATTAAAAAATAAACCAGTGAGAAGCCCTATGCTTTAGCCTCCTTGAGAAATCCACTGCTGGGTTGATAAATACTCATTTTGATTTCTTAGCCAACGTGAAAACAACAATTGCAAAAAACAGTTTCCTTAAAAATCTGGTATTTGCTTTATTTTCCCAGCTGCAAAATGCCTCATTTTCCCACTTAATTACCTTTTACAACCCCCACCTTGCCTTTTATCCATGGCCATGATGAGGCCCTATAAATAACTAGACTCTCCTCAGCCCTGGTGAGGCCTCTTCTGGAGTGCTGTGTCCAGTTCTTGGTGCCTCAGTACAAGGGAGACATGGACCTACTGGAGGTGGGTCTAGAGGAGAGCTACAAAGATCATTAAGGGACAGGAACACCACTTATGAAGAAGGGCTGAAGGAACTGGGCCTGCTGGGCTTGGGAAGAGACAACTGAGAGGGGACCTTCATCAATGTCTGTCAGTGTCTGGAGTGGGGGTGTCAAGAAGATGAACCAGGCTTTGCTCAGTGGTGCCAGGCAATAGGACAAGGAAAATGTGCAAACTGATGCACAGGAAGTTCCACTCGAATACAAGGAAGAACTTCTTTACTGTGCAGCTGACAAAGCACTGAAACAGATTGTCCAGAGAGATTATGGAGTCTCCCTCACTGGAGAAATTCAAGAACTGTCTGCATGCAATCTTGTGTAATGTGCTCTGGGATGACCCTGCTTGAGGAGGGAGGTTGGACCAGATGACCCACTGTGGTGCCTTCAAACCTCACCCATTCTGTGATTATGTAACAAAGAGTTTTGTAAAAGCTCACCTTGCATAAAAAGGCAAGAGTAAGGGCCTCTTTAAAAGGCCTTCTGTTACCTCTGTCCTTTTTCATTCTGGATTTCTTTTGCTTAAGTTCCTGATAACCACATCTCAACCTGGCACATAAGAAATGGAGACTTTGACCAAATGGCATTTGAACTTTACAGTCAAAACACAACTCAGGTGCTATGCCAGCTTCAGAAGTAATAGAAGTTAAAAAAGGGGACATCAACATCTACAAGGAACAATCTCTTTGCTAGTGATGCCTGACCCTCTGTTCATGGAGGCAGGGGGAGGACACTCTGCAGCCATTCTGGAAATGAGTAAGCGCAGTGCAAACCTTCAAACAGAAGAGATGCTTCTAATTTGTACCAAGAAAACATCTCTACCATCACAAATCATCATTCTGCCTATGGCTGATTGTTAATTTTGGCCTCAGAGAAAGCTGCTGTGTGTGCACAGAAAAACACTGCTTTCTTCTCAAAGGGCAAATGCTTTGAAGAGGCTGCCAGGCCTGCGTAGCTGCTGAGACACAGGGCAAGAGACACATAATACCTGTTACCTCATTGCTGCTCAAATGACAAATAGGACTTTCTACTGCCATTTTCCTAGAGTTTTTGCTCCCAGATTGCACTGCTGTCTGTCAGCGACTATAGGAATAGTAGAACTTGCTTTTCATTCATGCCATCTAAAACTGTGAGGGCATGTCAATGCACAGGTATTTGTGCCAGTGATTTTCAGCAGCTCAGTTTACACCTACTCTTGCAAACTTGTTCTCTGAGACTTGTCATATTGTATTATATAAAATAGCATGAATAAAGGTGGGGAAAAAATAATTGTCTAATGTAGAATTCCAGACAGCAAGATCTTCCAGCTGGGGCTGCCGTCAAGTTTGTCAGTGTTCCTGCTCCCTGGGCTTGGCACTGACCCTTGTGGAAAGGTCTGATCACCTGGTCCATACAGGGCTCTTGAATGCCACCACATAACTAGTGATAAAGACGTCCTTTTCAGAGTAACCTGATGTAAAATCTGTACCTTGTTGTACCCATTCCCCTTTGCAGCTGGCAGACTGCTGGTGTTATGCAGCCATCTAGAGGGCCTGGTGTCTGTACTGGCTTCAGACAGGTGACCAGAAACCACAAAACTGCAGGAAAAACAAACTCTGCTGACCCTTAGTGGCTGTAACTCAGCTGCAGTGCTTTGGAAATGTTTTCACAAGTTCAGGACTGCTGGTTTGCTGCGGTTATGCAGTCTGTTGTCAGATTTTTTTTTTGGCGGGGCAGGGGGGAAGGTACCAAGTAACCCGATGAGGAAAAAATATTGGGGGAGCACTGTCAGTAGAGAATAGCATCTGGGCATCATAGAGGAGAACATCCCTAACCCTGAGATTTTACAGCAGTTCCACAGAGTAAATGCAATTCATATATCTAAGGGCTATCACAACTGACACCATAAACTGAAAGTGAGTCATTCTCTGGCAAAGAGAGGCAGAAAGAAAAAATGGATGAAAAGGCACAAATCATTCGAGAGTATCAGAGGCCCTGATGGACAAATACAATTATTGGAGATATTAGGAGATGCATGTCTGATTAAGATAGGGAAGATAACTCCTTGTACTGATGAGACTGATAACTGACGGGAGCAGAGTGGCTGGAAAATGGCCCAGTAGAAAAGGATCCAGGGGTGCTGGTTGAGAGCCAGCTGAACATGAGCCAGTGTGTGGCCAGGTGGTCAAGAGGGCCAATGGCATTCTGGCTTGTACCAGCCACAGTGTGGCCAGCAGGACCAGGACAGTGATTGTCCTGTACTGGGCAATGGTGAGGCCACACCTTGAGTGCTGTGTCCAGTTCTTAGCCCTTACAAGAAGTAAGCTGTTGAGGAACTGGAGCATGTTCAGAGAAGGGCAAGGGAGCTTGTGAAAAGTCTGGAGAATGAGTCCTGTGAGGAGCAGCACAGGGAGCTGGGGGTGTCCGCCCTGGAAAGGTGATGCTCAAGGGGACTGTATCACCCTCTTCAACTGCCTGAAAGGAGGGCGCAGCCAGGGAGCTGTCAGTCTCTTCTCCCAGGAAACTCCTCACAGGACAAGAGCACATAGCAGCAACCTCCACCAGGGGAGCTTCAGGTTGGACATTGGGAAGAATTTCTTCATGGTAAGGGGTAGTTAAGCATTGGAACTGGCTGCCCAGGGAGGTGGTAGAGCCACCCTTTCCAGAAGTGTTGAAGAAATGGCTGGTTGTGGCACTTAGCACTATGGTTTAATTGACACGGTGGTATTCAGCCCAAAGGTTGGACTCAATGATCTTGGAGGTTTTGTCCAACCTTAATGATTCTGTGATTCTTTGATTCTATGCCTTCATGTGGAGTATTAGGTAGAAGTCTGGCTTTCAAAGATCCAGAAACAGGAATTGGAGGATGCAGCCAGGTGATCAGGGGAACAGAAATAGTATTTTGCAAGAGGAACTTAAAGATCTAGCAAGAAAATGTCCTAAAGGATATGAAGTATTCCCCCCCATTAAAATATGACACCACTGATCTCAGCAACAGAGAGGATTAAAAGTCAGTGCAAGATCAGATGAGCATAGATTGCTCAAACCTTTGGGATTGGAAAGTCAGTGTGCTTTTAACTCTAGGAACAGTGAGGTTCATTAGTCATGTCTGCAGTGCCAGGAGGAGGAAGCCCTTGCTAAAATACAGGTTGATCCAGGAGCGAGTTGTCACCACCAGCATTTCCAGCCTCATGCTCTTGCTTTGGTGGTGCTGTTCAGACCTGCTGATTTATCAGATTGTGCTCTGATAATAGTAAAAACAGTGTCCAAGCATAATTGTGACTTGCATTCTGGTGAGAGTGGGCGAGAAGGTTCTGAAAGGCTGTTATGGACACCCTGTAGCAGGCTGGAGGTGTGTGTGCACCCTGTAGGTGTCTGCACATCCTGTGGCTGTGTATGCACACCTCGTAGGTGTAGGCACACGCTATAAGTGTATTTACAACTTGTAGCTGTGTATTTACACCCCGTAGGTGTATGCACACCCTATAAGTATATTTACAGCCTGTGGCTGTGCAGCCCCTGTAAGTGTATTTAAACCCTGTAGCTGTGTATTTACATCCTGTAGTTGTATGCACATCCTGTATCTGTGTATTTACACCCCGTGGGTGTATGCAGACCCTGTAAGTGTATTTACCCCCATAGCTGTGTATTTACACCCCGTAGGTGTATGCAGACCCTATAAGTCTATTTACCCCCATAGCTGTGTATTTACACCCCGTGGGTATATGCAGACCCTATAAGTGTATTTACCCCCATAGCTGTGTATGCACACCCTGTGGGTGTATGCACACCCTACAAGTGTATTTACCCCTGTAGCTGTATATTTACATCCTGTATGCACACCCTGTAGCTGTGTATTTACACAGCGTAGCTGTGTATGGACACCCTGTAGGTGTATGCACACCCCGTAGCTGTGTATTTACACCCTGAAGCTGTCTATTTACACCCCGTGGGTGTATTAACACCCCGTAGCTGTGTATTTACACCCCATAGCTGTGTATGTACACCCTACAAGTGTATTTACACCCCATAGGTGTATTAACACCCCGTAGCTGTGTATTTACACCCCATAGCTGTGTATGTACACCCTACAAGTGTATTCACACCCCATAGGTGTATTTACCCCCGTAGCTGTGTATTTACCCCCGTAGCTGTGTATTTACCCCCTGTACCGTACGCACATCCCCTACCGGCCGACGCGGGCCCTGTAGCCGGGCACACCCCGTGGCGAGCGGGCTGCAGCGCCCCCCAGCGTTCGGCTGCGGGCGCGCAGCGCCGGCAGCTCCGCCCCGCTCCGCCCCTGCCGTCCCTCCGCGGGGCGGGCCCCGGGTACGGCCGGCCGCGGGGTCGCTCCAGTGGCAGGAGCGCCGGGCCGCCCTCTCGCCTGCAGGTGTGGAGCCTCCGGTCAGCCCGCCCGAGCCCGCTGCTGCCGCTCCTTCCTCTCCCGGCCGCACAGCCCTCCTCAGGTAAGGGGGTAGCGGCGTCTCCCCTCCCTTCCCGTCTGTCCTGGGTCGGTGAGAGCGGCCGGGATCCGGTCCTGGTTCTGTCCCGAGGGTCCCGCCGGCCGCGGGCCGCGCCGAGCCCTTGGACCCGCGGCCCCTGCAGCCGGCGCGGCCGGGCATGGCTCTCCTGCCCTGCCGGTAGCTGCGGGCGGAGCGGAGCGGGGCCGCCCCTGAGCCCGGGCCCGGCAGCCGCGGTGCCGTGCCCCGTGTCCCGCTGCTCGGTGCCCGTCTGCCCTCCGCCAGGACACCGCTCCCGTCTCTCTTTCCCCGCAGGGAGGCGGCCGGCGGGAGCAGCTCCGTGCCGATGCTGCTGCCGGCCTGGGAGCTGTGCCTCTACGGGCTCCTGACCGTGGGCTCCCACCTCTACGCTTTCTACGAGGCGCACCAAGTGTCCCGAAGTAAGTGAGCGACGTGGGCGGGCTCGCTCGGCACAGCTTCCCGCCCGTGGCTGGCCAGGCTGTTCGGTGTGAGTTCTCCTCTCTGGTCGGTTTCTACTTTGTTCCTGTGCGAGGAGCCCCTGTGTTCTTCCCAGCTGCCAGCCTGCTCTGTGCTTTAGGAAGCAGGAGGCAGATGCCACCTGAGCAGAGAGCTTTGTCCCAGGGCTTTTTTGCCTTTGAGTGCCAGGACTGCCCTCGGTAATGCTGTACTCGGACGTGGCTTGTCAGGGAATTGATGAGGGAGACCTCTGAAGCTCAGCTACTCAGATAGGGAAAATTCAGGGAAGTTGGTTTGAATTTCTTGTTTTCCCTGGTTAGTCACCAGTAGCCCCTTTGCTGGAGGGTGCTTCAGAAGCAGCTGTGCCTCCTGATGGTAATTGCCAGGTCTGAACCTAGAGAGGCCCTAGGGCAAGTTGGTGCTCCCTGCCTGGAGCTCTCATCCAGGACTCAGAGCAATGATTGGGTTGTCTGTAGAGCTTTGTGGTCAGCTTGTTTCTGAATACCTACCTCTGCCTTGTGTAACCTCTTGGTAACTGCTGTGGTGGCTTGGTTTGGAGCTGGGGAGCTGTGTATTGCAGAGCTAGGGTGGGATTTTAAACAAATTAAGTTCAATTTGTAGATGAAAAGAAGCTGTGTTATAGCACATTGCTATTTAAATGGAAATAAAAGTTGTATTATAGAAGTATAAGAAGCTAGAGAGGCTTTGCAGAGAATATATATTGCATCTTATTGGGCTTTAATCAACAAAGTTCTACATTAATGACTCTACCTGGCTCTTGAAAGCCCTCAAGGGAAGAACAGAAGTGCCAGAAAGGCGTTTGCAGAGCAGTGGAAGGAGTTCTGTGTAACTGGGTACAGGGCTGTGCACCCATGGTCTTGCACCCAGCAAGTCTTCTGCAGAAATGACAAAATGTGGTGGCAGCGGGCTCTAGAGGCAGCTTCTCTGAGCAGCTTTTCCCTGTTTTGGCTGTACTGGCCACTCTTGGATCTGTGTCCCCCTTCTGCTCTGGTGGGAGACAGCAGGCAGTTCTGGAAAATGGTGAGTGAGGATTAGTGCAGGTCTTGTGTGCTAAAAGATGGGTTGCTGCTACTGTCCCCATTGCCAGGGGGCATCAAAACACTGGTTCTGGGAACTGCTTTGCCATTGCTATGGGCCCCCACCTAGTGAGCAGTGATGTGGAGAAGTTGCCCTTCCCTGGTTATGGGTATGCTTGCTGGTGGAGACCACATGGGAAGGTGTTGCTCTTGAGCAGCAAAGAACCCACCCCTGACTCTTCCTGCCCTGGTTGCTGTGTCCTTATCAAAGGTTTTCTCTTCCCTGCAGAGTATGAAGCTGCAATGGACAGAAGGTTTGGGCTGGACCCAGGGACTCTCTTTCGGGGGCTAAAAAAGGTAGGAGGGGTGACAGTGTCTTGCTTTGTGGGGATAATCATGCTTCCATGCCCTTTGTGCTCATCCAAGCTTCTGATTTAGCTTTAGAAGTTTATAGTAACATGCAGATTTGGATATTTATAGTTAATTTTAGTCTGATGTTTCTGATGGGAAAGAGAGACTGGCTGGATGTGTCTGGATCTAAGAATCATAACCAAAGTTCTGTTCCTTTTCTTGATCTCTGGCTTAAGTGTTTATCCTTTGCTATGGATCTTGATAACCTATTTTACTGTTTGGCCTTAAAACTCTGATCAACCTTGACACTTCCTGCAGCCTTCTCCCCCTTTTTCTTGTACTGGGTGATTTGGATAATGCTTAATGTCAATTAACATGTTTTTTTCATGGTTGGTCTGTAGTACAGCATAGAGGAGAACAGATTTTAAGGTGTAAAGTCTTAAAGAAACAGATTGGTATTAAAAAAACTCAAAACTAAAACAGTAAGAAAACTGGCGGTCCTCTACCCCAACCTAAAAAATGCATTCCTACCCCCCCCTTGCTTGCATTTCTTCAAAAATTTGTGAGGTCAAAAGCAAATAATCCAGCTAATCTTAAGGATTGCTTACACAAAAGCAGGAATGCATGTCTGTCTAAGTGTTTTGGTGTTTAGGCCTGCCATCACTGCTGGTAATGAACCTTTGATATGTGCTTTTTAGAAAGCTTTAAGGCAGTTGAGATGAACTTTTAGTGAGTCTCTCTATTGTACATGGGGCTACTGGCTGATCCCTCTTACCTAATTTAGATAAAAATCTGAATTTTTATCAGCTGACCTATCTCCATCTAATTGCAACTAGACTTTGCTGAAATGGGGAGTTAATCTGTTCTTCCAGCAAAGTACCTTTCTGCTGAAGTTCTTGGTATTCCAAGGCAGAGCAGAGTTGCTTTCTGAATCCCTCAGGAGAGCTGAAGTTGCTCAGCTTCAGCACCAGTGTGGGGTTGAGGAGGCACTACACCATGTAAAGCTCTGTTTTCTTGAACTGCCCCATTGGAAGTGAAAATGGTGCTGAGTTCACTGCTGCAAGTGATCCAACTGGGTTGCTAAAGTGGTGTTCCTGCAATGTGGGAGTTCTGTTGGGTACCACACAGCAATTTTATTACGGAGGTATTCCTTTGGCCAGATACACATAGTGACCAGTTCCCTTCATTCCACAGGACCCCATGGACTTTGAGTGGAGCTACTGGGTTGAATGGGGAAGGGAACGTGTTCTTTGGCTTCTGGCTGGTCACCTGCTGGTATCACAGATGTCCAGGCTCTTGGTGGAAAAGGTATGTAGGGATTTTCTTCACAGTGGGGAGTTTCTCATGGGTTTGTTTACTGTGGACATGGCAAGTTTTGCAGTGAGGCCACTGACAGTAGTAAATCTCATCCTGTGGTGTGAATTGTGTGTGGGGGTTCGCTGCCTTAATGTTTGGAGACTTCAGTCTCCAACCTCTAAAAGCCTCTGCCTTGTAAGCCATTAAACAGCATTGTTTGATTTGTACACATAAGGAGGGTGCAGTTGTTCCTTTATGAGGGAAGTATGTAAAGTGATGGCTGCTTGAGTTTTGGCATGATTGCTGTATGATTGTGGGAAATTACCTGTGTGTGGTGTCACACCTGCTAGTCTGGGGAAGGAAAGGAGGAAGTTATGTTCTCCCTCAAATTAGGGAGGCTCTGGTTTTCACTTGATGCTACTACAGAAACACCTTCCCTTTCACTTTTAGGGATACAGTTGGGTTTCTGTGTTTTTTCATGTGTGTTCCTCACATTGTTGACTATATTTGTCTCTACTGCAGAACCTGTGGGGGCAGCACAAGTATTGAGTGCCTTTTTTCTTTAGAAATAATTAAACTAAAAAATGGTTAACTTTTCTTTTTTGACAGTATAAACCATGGTGCTTGATGGTTTATGGAATGGCTGCCTGCTGGTTGTTACTGGGAATCAAAGGCTTTGCTGTCATTTTGTTACATGCAGCTATTTCCTTTGCTGTAGCTCAGTTTCAGCTGTCATTCCTGACATGGTTGTGCTCCCTTATCCTTCTGGCCACTTTACGTATACCAGCTGTGGAAGAAACCAAGGTAATGTGAGAAGGACTAATTAAGCATCAAATTAATTATGGTGGTGGTTGTCTATAATGGCATCTATCTCTATGGCAGCATACTGTCCCTTCAGCTGATATCAGCAGAGGTTGGTTTGAGGAATCCTAGGCAGTAGCACTGCAGTGACTCCTGCTGGAGCTTCTCCAGTTAAAGTCACATTTCTCTATCATGGTGGTCAGTGCATTGGAATAAAAGTATGTTCATTAATGTGTAAGTGGCATTCAGTAGAGCTGGAGTATAATAATACTTCACTACTGCTTTATTAAACACATTTCACTGGAACTCTAATCATGCCAATTTAAGGTGCTGGGTTTTGGGTTTGTATCCAGGAGTTACTCAGTTAAGCTTGCCTGTGTTTATTGGTGACTGTGACTTCTGCAGGGAAGGAGACTTTCTCCTACGGTTTGAGCTGTACCAAATGAGTTACTTGCATCAATTAGCTGTAAGCAAGCTCAACTTTGCTCTTTGTCTAGTGGCTTTTTCTGGGTAGTAGAGATATGGAAAAACTGTTGACCAGTTGTGAAGAAGTGTCCTGTTGTATTTTATTGGACCAGTGGGAAAAACAGGACATTTGTTATAAGGGTTGTTGCCCTGATGTTCAGGGAGAGATGGAATGAGTGTGTAGAATCTTTTTATGTGGTGTGGTCAGTTTTGTGATTTGCTCTGCTGAGGAGAGGGCCACTGCAATACAAATTGTCAGTCAGCCAAGCTACATTTGCTGATGCTTCCAAGTTTTTTGCCATGATTGGTTTTTTTATTGGCAATATATGTGATACCAAGTGTCAAAGAATCAATAAATGCTCAGTAACATTTTTTCCAGCCTGAAATTTTCTCAGGAATGACTGATTATCCTTATATCTAGCTTAAGCCCTAGTATTCCCTTGGCTTTTTGGTTTGAATATTGTAGTACTGGACTAAATCTGAGATAGATAATGTTTCATTTGTGTAAGAAGAGCTCTCCTGCTGTCTTGGTACTTCACAGCCTGACGTGTTTTTGAAACCAAGCTGTGGTCTCTATGCTGGCTGCAGTAGCTCTGGAGCACCTTTCTCCACCAAAAGCCAGTGCTTGTTGTTCATGTGTTTTGTGCTGTTCACTTTAGGTTCTCATTCCTGCTGCTATTGGCTTTAGTTTCTTCCTGCTGCTGACCCCAAAAATTGAGATCTGAGTAGACATTGCTGTCTTGCCATAGAGAAAACACAGCATTGCCCCATCATGATCTGGCTTTGTTTTGTTTTGCAGAGAAGGTGGTACGACACTGAAAATGAGTATTACCTGCTGCTCTTCACGGTGTCTGTCCGCTGCCTGTTCTGCACCAGCTTCAGCCTGGAGTACTGCTGGCATGCACCCAGCCAGAAGTCATCCCACTCCTTCCCCTGGATGCTGGCATATGTGTTTTACTATCCTACATTCCACAATGGACCCCTCCTCAATTTTGATGAGTTCAGTAAACAGGTAACAGTGGTTGTTGTTTGGTTGTCTAAAGCTGTCTTCCACATAATTATAAAATCAAGAAGTAGTACTATAGGAATGTTACAGTTTTGAGTAATCATGAGAACTTTTGTAGTGTCCTGTACATCAGCTTTTAACAAAAGCCTGTCTCCCCAAGTTCTTCTGCCTCACAACATGCTCTTGTCTGACATCAGATTCATCCCTTCAACCAGGGAGCCAGTGACATGCATTGTTACATTTGGAGAGTATTCATAATTTTAGCATGCAGCTTCTGGACTGTTTTTATGTTTTTTTCTTCATCGAGTGAAATAAAACTAATGTTTTCAGCATAAACTTACTATTAACTCTGAAATGGATTTCAGAGCCACAGAAAGCTGATAGATTGTATTGGGAATTCCTGAAAACTCCAGTTTCTCCTCGCATTGATGTGAAAACAGCTGATGACTTACTAGGAGCACTTTGCTTCAACTGAGCAGCTTGTTTAAAATATAAGACTCACAAACTGTACTGAATGCTTTTCTTAGTCCCTTGCAGGCTTCTGTTCAAGCCTGCTTTTTACATGATGGGAGAAGTCCATGTTCTCATCCTTTATTGCTTTCCATATTTTCTTACATACTTGAGTAAGAAGTGGCATCACAACCTGTTATGTCTATAGTTAAAATTATTGTGTCAAAGTAGATTAGTGAACATGTCAAAACCATAAAACTTCTTTTTCAGTTTATGCATAGAAGCCTAGGGATTGCTTGCTTCTGTTTATATTTGGGAATTTTCTGTTGAAACCAAAGCAAATACTGAGCTTTATGAAAGTGAAACTAGATTCCAGTGGATCCTTGAGTGAAAAGTCCTATGCTCATTTGTTTTCAACTTGCTTTGGAAGATGCATGGTTGAATGTTGTTATCTTGGGCTGGATATTGTGGGAAAAGTCCACATAGACTTGCAGAGAAACTGAGGTACTATTTTTTTACTAATTTTTGCTTTGTAGTTTCTGAAGTGTGTTAAATTCCAACTAAATCCTTTTACACCAGGAGAGGGACAGTTGTACTTTCTTTCCAAGGACTGTTTCAGAAGACCTGTGAGATTCCAAGCTGAAAACAGCTTGGGGATAGCTGATAGGAAAAACTGGGGGAGCCTTGCTTTGAAATTTAGCTCACCTGATATGGCTCAGCAAAGAACTGTGCAAAGAGCACATGTATTCTTGGTGTAAAAAGAAAAAGGAAGATTGAGAATAATGTGTCTGTATTTGCAGAAGGGTCTCCTTAAATATGTGCAGATATGTGTGGTTAAAGCCATTAAAAAGATGGAACAAACTGAAGAACCCTAATGTGTTTGCTGAAGGGTATTGTCAGAGCTCTTACTGAGCTCTGAGAGGGTATTACCTTGGCAGATGAGATCAGAAAAGGGTTTCAAAGGATGCAGTGCCCAGGAGTTGATTCAAAATGCACAATACAAAGAGAATCTTTATTGATGCTCTTGTAAGAGACCACTCTCAGAGCCCCTTAACTGAAGCTGAGCCTGGGATGAGGGTTCCTGCTGAGCACAGTGGAAAGCAGAAATTCTGGACCTGGAGACAGTGAAATGCTGCATGACCCAGAGAGTGTAATAGCAATTCTGGCAATTGGCATCCACTGCCACTTTGTCACTGGCCTTGTGGAATTGCTGGGCTGAAGTAAGGCATAGCAGCCCTAGACATGGGTTTGAAGGGCTGTTGTGCAAATCCCTGTGATAAAATGGTAGTCTCCAAGCTTTCACATTGTCATGTAGCTGATACAAAGGAGCCCTCCAAATGAGTGTGCATGTTAACTGTACTGTGCTTGGGACTGAGGGCCTGTGCAGATGAGTTGGTTACTTCTCTTGTATGTGCTTTTTTGGTGGCCAGTTAGAGACTGGAGAAGAAAATGTTGCACACAATAATGAATGTGTAACACATGACTGAATTTTTAGGCAATTCTGTATTTCTGGTTTTTGATTCTAGTATCTTTCATTGTGGAAAG
>WBNQ01082410.1:0-16831 GCA_013401375.1 Spizella passerina | reverse complement strand
ACCTGGAAATTGTTCTGTACCCAGAACTTGGAGAGCAACCAGCATGGGAAGAGGCACTGGACAGACTGCTGAGCACCACCAGTGATCTTAGGAGAAATCCCCCAGGGTGATGCTTAGGTTGATGAGATAGATTGAGTTCCTCTTCAGCTGGCACAGTCATCAATCCCTGAACATCATTTGCAAGGGTTTAAAAAACACCTATTTCAGTCTCTCAGATTCTGCTGACCAGGTGCATGATTTAGTTGCTTACACTTAGGTGTCTGGGATAATTTTGAGATATCTTGTTTGTCACTGAGCAGATTTTCAAGGTGTAATAAATTCTGTGATACACCTGGTACCTGCAGAGAATTATCTGGGATACTCTATGGCATCTCAGAATGCATCAATCTATCACCTACACATAGGCAGCTATCATTCCCCTAGACCTCCAGTGGCTGTAGCAGGAGTTTGTACTCACAGCTCAGAAGTAGAGACACATACAGACACTTGGATTTGAGTTTCTTTATCATTGAACTGAATCCCATTCCTGCTGACCCACTAACCTTCATTGTGCCCAAAACACACACACACACACACACGAAAAGGGCTAAAATATAAATGCTCACTGACCTTTACTCATTTTCGAAAGGGCTCTTCAGAGTCAGCATACTAATTAAATTGTTTGCAGTTCCTTTCACTTTTTATTTTCTCTCCCTCCTGTCCCTGTGCTCCATCAGTTATTTCAGCATCTTTCCTTCTTCCTTTTCCACGTTTTTATCCATTTCCCTCCGTACACAGAATGGCCATCCTCCTTCACACCCTGTGTGCTGAATCATGTCAGTCTTTAGAAATTAGCAAGGCTGCTTTGCAATGCAGCCACTCAAGGACTACTGGAGAGAGCTTCTCCCACAGTGCTGAGGTCCTTGTTTAGCCAGCTGGGTGGTACATCTGACATTGCCCCAGCTGAGGAATGCCTTTGATCTTAGTCCCAGTTAAGCACTGATCAAATGCTCCTGTATGAAACAAGATGCCGCACAAGAGGAAAAAAAGTAGCAACTGAGGTTTTGGAGAATTATGGGATTCAGATATCCCTGTTCTTGGCACATCCTGTCAGCTAACTTTAGGCATTTCCTGGTCTCTGCCAGCTTGTTTTGATGTCATTTGGAGACACTTGGCCTGAATTGCCAAGCAAATTGTATTCTATTTGCCATCTGTATGGCAGTTGTCTTCTGTTAAGTGGGCAGTTTTCCTTATCTCTTCCACAACCACTCCTCCCTNCTGCTACCAACACCCTGACCAACAGGGTGTCAAGTTGTATTCTGACTCTGTCAGTGTTGTTTTGGTTTACTGCATTGTTTATTTTATCTTTTTATTTTCTTCCCTAATAAAGAACTGTTATTCCTGTTCCCACATTTTTGCCTGAGAGGCCCTTAATCTAAAATTTACAGCAATTTGGAGGGAGGGGGGTTACATTTTCCATTTCAGGGTAGGCTCCTGCCTTCCTTAGCAGACATCTGTCTTTTGAAACTAAGACACAATGAACTTGGATATTTTCAAATGTCATGATCCCAGGTTGTGAAGGCGTTTGAGCAATCTCTGAGACAGGCATTTGATGTGCACATCACTGTAATTCTCTTCACTGTAATTCTCTCTAGACCTGTTGAGAAAAGAAATACACAGGAGCACTGACACATGTGGGTAAGAAGTTACATGCAAATTGTGAATAACTGATTCTGCTCTTCCAGGTATTCTGTTTTCATTTGATATAAAGCTGCTTAAGACTATGTGGGGATTAAAAATCTGAGCCATTTCCTGGTACTTGGGTACTTGTCTCAGCAGTGTCCCAACTACAGAAAGGTCAAGATCCCTTGGTGCATCATGGTTTCCACAGAGAGGAAATTAACAGCTGTGCATTGGAAAGGAAATATGGGGTCCAGACAGCAGCAGGCCAGGATGATGGGTGCAGTAATCCAGATTCAGATTGTCTCCTGAACCTTTGGATTTTTAATCCCTGAGATCAAAAACTCCCACAGGCAGAGAGTGCACTGCTTTGTGTGCACTGTGCAGAACAAGCTGTCAGCGCTGAGTAAATAATACATAACAAGTTTTATAACCAGGACTTAAAGTGTCTATCAGTTCTCTTGTGGCAGCTGCTTATTTGCTTACTGTGGGAACTGAGTGACATTTGAATGAGAGCATCCAGGCAGCGAGGCGGTCTGGGGAGCTCTGCCATCCTTCCTGCCAGCTCCTGGCTCTAGCACCTGATTCATGACACATGGGTGACATTTGGTTTCAGCCCCAAGCAAACCACAACAGAGGAATAGATTTGACTCTTCAGAGGGATTTCAAGGGGGTAAGAGGAGCCATTTTTCTAGGGATCTAATAGCTCTGAATACACCAAAAGTACTGCAGCATCCTTGGGGTAGCAGTGTCCCTTTGCCACATTTGGCTAGCAATTGGGGGGAGAAGTTTTCCTGAACCTGAATCCTGGAACTTAAAATAGGTGCAATGTGTGCATTTTAAACTATTTCTCATTTGTAATTTGCACTGACATTATACCTTATATTTTTATTCAAAATGGAGAAATAGACAAGGAGCAAAATAGACAAGCGGAGAAATATTTCACTCATTTTTCTTGTTTTTAAAGTTAAAAAGGCATTTTTCATAGGCCTGAAAAGATCTTCTTACACAAACAAATCTTTTTTCCTGCTGCATCTTTGAGTCATGTCACTTTATTTCTTTCTTCAGCTGTTTGTGCAGTATCTTGAATTTACTCAGACCTCTTGCAGCCTCTGTTTTTACAGAGAAGCAGCTATAGACCTGAGGAAGCAGCTCCAGATCCTCATTCTTCCTCTGTTTAAAAATCTAATTTGAAGATGATATATGGTAGTAGCCTGCTTTTATTTCTTAGTTCTGCTCCCTGCCTTCACTCCTGCCTTACAGAATCCTTTTTTGTTTCCCTGAGGTACTTGAAAGCAGCAATCAGTCTCTGTTTCACTTGGCTCAGCAAGCTCAGGTCTAGTTTTTTTTTATCTCATCTTCAGCCAAATAACTTCCAAACAAAAAATGTACAAGCAGCTGCACTCCACAGGGAATTTGTACTTGGGAGAGAAAGCCACATTTCTAGAAAAAGATCATGCCATAGGATGACATTTTCAATTGCCTCTCTGGGGAAGGGGTGTCAGTCCCCTGAAAACATCATGAAAATGAGTGCCTGCAAGAATGCAGAAGAGCCAGGGCACAGATCCATACCATGCATTCCTCACTAGTTTTCCCATACTTTTCCTGTGTGGCTTTATTCTCACTTGCACTCTTTCAGCTGATTACTTATCTGGAAGTGCCCCCTGATTTTGGAGTACCTGTGAGGATGTCTCCATACATCAGTCAATATTCCCAGACAAACTCACCATTTACACCAAGCCTGGTTTCTCTGTCTAAAGCCCCAGGAGAGCAGTCCCTCCTGATATAAAGGTTTATGTGATGCCTATCTTTTGCAAAGAGCTGAGAAATGGGCAAGAGTTTCCTTTCCTGCTCTACATCTGCACAAAAATCACTAGAATTCTTTGTAGGATTTAACATGTTAATGTTTAACATGTTAGGGCTGTAAAATCAACTCTTCTGCTGCAGGTTTAACATTCTATTTGTCAACATATACAAATAATATATTTCTGGATTTAGTGTTCGTCATGAGAACATGACAGCCAAAGTTTCTTTCTTTAAGAAAAATACAATTATGACTTATTTTAGAATGCTCTTTTTTAACAGGTTGTCACAGATATGATCAAATCATAGAAGCTTGTTAAAAACGCATGTCACTCCAGACACTTCAACCTACACCATGTTTTCAACACTTCATGTTCTGAGTGGAAAGTTACCTTTGCCTTGCTCAATATTATCTGCCATATCTGAATTTATTTATTTTATGTTCTTACCTTGCAGTTTTTAAGTTTGTATTTCACTTCTCTTGCAATAAATCTTTCTTTTTCTTGTGTTGGATTTTGATTGCTCTTTTTTTTCTTTCCCAAGCATGTACAGCATAACTGCTAGTGGAAAAAAAAAGGTCCACTTACGCATAAGTGATAAAAATTCACAGTAAAGCCACAGATGTAGCAGAGTGAGAATTACTGTAGCAGCAGGAACAGAAGATAAAAGAGGATTACATGTGATGAAATGTAGTAATTGACTAGAAGTCACTGAAAAATACCAGATGGATGTCACTATTCCACACAGCTCTAATTTGCCTGTAGACTTTATTGAGCTTCACTTGAGCTTTGCTTTTAGTATTTTCCTGAGTGTAATTGGGGTTTATTGATACACTATTATGGGCCAGTTTATATGTGACCATAAAAAAATACAGTTAGAGGCCCCAGTTTAACCAGGAGCACAGCACTATCCTGCTTAGCTGAAGACAGTCACATTAATGACTCCAATAAGATTAATTCCCGTTTTCTCCCTCAGACCTTTGCATAGAGTATGAACAGTAAATGCTTCACACTGCATTTAAATTGCAGAAACATTTTCAGTGAGGGATTGCTGCATAAAAAGATCAGGCATGTAATTTCAGATACTGCCAAAAGAAGCTTATATGAGATTTTGATTCTAGTTTTGTGTATAAAGAAAACAAATCTACATACTATAATGACTTGCCAGAGCCAGTCTGGAGCTCTGCTTAGTTATCAAGAATTTATTTTTCTATTTAGTTTAACACTAAGGGCAGGGGAGAAAGGAAATACTTGAGTTTTGCTCTTTTTTATCTCCTTCCACCTGGCAGGGGCGGAAATAAAAGGAAGTGAGGGACTGCTAGCTCTCTCTCTCTTCTGACTGAGTGGGAGAGTCCTGCTACTTCTCTGGTTTGGCTGGAGAAATTGTGCCTCAGTGGCCAGGAATTTGATATTAGTTGGTACCTAACTCAAATCTTTATGCCTTTTTGGAAAGGATTAGAGCATCACATATACGAAGAAAAGATGCCTCACCTGAGTGACCCACTGTGAATGGATTCTCACAGGGACCTGAAGTATAGTGTTTTGGGTTGATGAAACCAACACTCACTCTGCACCTGCCCTTTTGCCACCATCCACTGCAGGGTGGGATGCACCATTTTGCCTTATGTCTCCCAAAAAGCACTTGAACAAACACTTCAACAAGGAATTTGTACACTTCTCTTGCAGGGAGGGAAGTAAGCTGGATAGGCAGCAGAAGAGATTCTGACATGGCACCCCTGGAATAGCAAAACAGGGGGAGATCCCAGGCTCTGGTCACTGGCTCAGCCAGGAGCTGTCCAAGATCAGGTCAGAGGAAAAGCAGCTCCTGCAAACTCTAGCACAGGGTAGGCACATGCCTTCAGGCACATGCTGGCCATGGCCTGCAGCACTGCAGCACCAGCACTGCTGGACATGCCAGCAAGCCCTGCCATGCTACAGAGGTCTGTCTCCTTCTGTCCAAATTTAGAAGAATTTACTTCCTCTAAACCACCAAACAGCATCACTTGTTGGCTCTCCCTTCCTGATGCAGAGCCTCCACAAGCGCTCTGCCTCCACATGGCTTTCCTAAAAATGAGCAAACCCTTTCCACCCTCTGGTAACCTGCTTCAAATCCTTCCTCTTAAAGCTTTCATTTAAACTATGCTTTGACTGCAAGGCACTGCATTGGCCATTTTGCTCACACAGGAAAGAAAACACAATTGTTGCAGTTTAATTCTCATGTATTGATTTCCTTTTATCCTCATAAAGACTCTTCCTCTGTTTGAACCCTGGAAGACAAGCTGGGAACACCCAGCAGTATAGCCCTGCTCTATTGTGCGTGTGTGTGCCCAAAATCCCACTTGTTTTCCTTCCCCCCTGGCAGAACACCTGCATTCTGACAATTACCACTCTGCATGCCTTCTTTTCTACACCCAGGTAAAGGTCAGCAGGGTGACCTTTAAATACATCCAAACCTTTGCTGATGGTTGATTAGACTACCCAGGTATGCCCCCAAACACCCATCATGCCACTGACCAAATCAAGGTGCACCATAGCTGCGGCCACTGACACTGCGTCATCAAAAATTTTTACTAATTCTACAGTAGATGATGTGTGCTGTGTGACATGTTTTATTTATCTTTCAGCAGAAAAAATATTTCGGTTTTTTTCCTTATTAATTAGTATCAGATTATAGCCAGTAAGTTTGTGGTAATTGAGTACTTGCTTGTTTATAGGAATTAAATAGTGGGAGGCTATCACACATGCTTGCCCTTAAACCTATTTGAATAAGTTATATTTATATAATATAAAATGATGGTACTTTACCAGGACACATGTAATTTTCATTTATGCAAATAGATTCTCTATAGGAAGAATGTGTTGTTTTAGCTGTGACATTGTCCAGACTGTGCATTTTGCCACTGGATGTTCTTCATGGTACAAATGCAACTTAGTATAGAGGCTTTGTTTCCACTACAGATATTTTAGTTGAGCTCAGAAATGCCATTATATAAAATGCTAAAAAAGAGTTTACAAGTCCATAATTTCAAGTAATCATTTTCTAGATATTTGTAGCAAATCAAAAATAAATTTTTCTGCAGAAAACATTTTTAAAAGTCCAGTTGATTAAAATTAAAAATACTGCTTCTGTTTAAAGGCCTTACCCCGTTTCTAGAGAAAGAATCCAGGACAATTTCCTAAAAAAAAAATCATGTGGAATACATAAAGCTGAATATTTGGCTTTAGAAAGAAAGCAAGCATTTGTATTATTCAAATTTTATCCTGCGATGTATTTCTTAAGAAAATTTCTTGGTGACAGCAAAGCAACCTTGTAAAGTATTTTGATAGTGTAGGATATATACCATAGGTTTAGAGGGGATACTCCATACAGGAAAACTGTAAAATAAATCACATTTGTTCTCCACGATTTTCACATTCAACAAAGTGGCTGTCTCTTCTTAGACACACAAAACTATTTGTTACTGTTCCTCTAACTTCAATTTTCTGTTCAAGAGGACACATATTGTCTGCATATTTGAGAAAACACACAAAAACATTGCTGGTAGTAAATTAAAAGCTGTCCCAAGACCTCATAATAAATAGATAAAATGCATAGTTCAACACTTGAAGATGAAGCTGTAAACACCAGCAAGCTGTGACCTTGACATTTGCTTGCATTAATCTGGAAGCCAATTTAAATATCTTTGACTGTTCACTTCAGTATATTGTCACTGCCTTTCTCTAGAAGGATACATTAAAAAAATTCTAGTGTGAGAGCAGAAGAAATAAAATTCAACTAATTTGCAGCCCCACTGCAAATACAAAGTTCTACTCTATAGAAAGCTATGTCAAGAAGTAATTAAAAGAAGCTGAGCATAATAGTAAGTCCTTGAAACGGACAAAAGCTGAATTGGAACAACATCCATATATCAGATGTTTACTCTTTCATTACAGGGCTTAGGAAAGAAAAGTATCTTTAGTCCCTTTTCTTGATCCTCCCATATAGATGAACTCCTATGTACTCATGCGCAGACCCACACTGTTTGATAAACCACAGAACAGGATTGTGACACCAGCATTAATTATTTGCCAATTACAGCCCCAGCTGCACCAGGTAGTCGCTCATTAGCACGCTGCCCTACTGCCAAGGGAGGGTTTAGATAGAAACAGACACCAGAGAGAAGATAAAAGGAGGTGAATGTGGGGAGAGGCCTTTTAACTGTCTGTCTCTCTTTCCTCTGAGGATCTCCCTCCCAAACTACCTTCAGTCAAGTGGCTGACATACAGGTTGCAGCGCTGGTAGAGACGCAGTGCACCCGTCTCAAGTGCAGCTATTTGGTACTTTTCACTTTGTCTTTGCCTTCCACAATAGTGACAAGAAGACAGATTATTTCAAGTACCTCCACAATTATGGCAGAGTGAATGTGCCTTGTTGCTAATAATAGAAATAATTGTTTTCCCAAGTTCTGTATTTTATTTGGAGCCAATTCTATCAAATTTAATAATATCACTTGTTCAGAAAAGAATATAATTAGCTTTTTCTTGGCTTGAGTAAAACAAGCAAAATTGTTCTCTCATTGATCAAAAAGAAGTCAGTGAAAAGACAGCTGATTACGACGCACACATGGTAACGTCTAATCTAATATTCCACTTTATGAGCGAGAGAGGGATCAGACATGAAGTTTATATCATAATCATATCAAATAGATACATTCCTACAGTCTTGTCTGCAGAGCTGCAGTGGAATTGGGATGACAGATCCAGTATTTATGAAGTCTGACAGAGGAGCACAGCTCAAGGGGTTTTGATGTATGCTGGCACAAATACGTCCTTTTTATTTTATCTTGCTGTTTGGATCAGACAGAAATTTATCACTCTGATTAGTACGCATTTATGTCAGCAAATTCATAATGATATAAAGCATTTCTTTCCCAACATTTCTGTTTTCACAGCTTTGGAGATTTTCATGGAAACAGGGAAAGCTAGAAGGATATTTGTATTTCATAGCAGACAATTTTCAACAAGAAGAGTAGGCAAAACAAACTTGCAAGCTCATAACCACCATTTAGGCAAGTTTGTGGCTCATCTACAAGAGATCTTTCTTTTGATCTGTAATCATAAATAGCTCATTACATAGTAGCATGATTTTGCTTCTATGCTTCACCGTGGAGATAATAGTCAGGCTGCTTTATGTAACTCTCTCTAAGAAATTTTGGGTCTCCTTGTAGAAAAAGATAGCTTCAGAGCAATCATTGCTCACAGACATGTCTGGTCCCCATCCTGAACATAATCAAATTTTCTAGTAAGTATCAGCAGAATGGTGCTGCTTGGGAGATATTTACAGTGATGTTGTCTAAAGGGTTTCATTCTTCTGATGTATGGTGTCATAAGCAACCTATCTGCAAAATACATTATTAGAGCATCAATCCTTATTATATAGAGCAGATGGCTGAGTAATGGAATAGTGACACTTCCTAGTTCAGGACATACCATTCCCACTTGGTTTTAAATCAACTGTTAACCATGCAGGGGCCCCTTATTTTTGCACTCTGAATTTTGGCCTGCCATGTATTTCAGCACTGATCAGATTATTTTAGGGATGTGGGGATCCTGGTTGATGGCAAATTGAACATGAGCCAGCAGTGCCTGGCAGCCAGGAGGGCCAAGCATGTCCTGGGGGACATGAGGCTCAGCATCACCAGCTGGGCAAGGGAGGGGATTGTCCTGCTCTGCTCTGCTCTGCACTGGGGTGGCCTCACCTTGAATACTCTGTGCAGTTTTGGGTGCCCCAATATCAGAAAGATATTAAATATTAGAGAGTCTCCAGAGAAGGGTAATGAAGATTGTGAAGGGCCTTGAGGGGAAGCTGTATGAGGAGTGGCTGAGGTCACTTGGACTGTTCAGCCTGGAGGAGACTGAGGTGACACATTGCAGTATCCAACTCCCTCGTGAGGGAAGAGAAGGGGCAGACACTGATCTCTGTAGTGATCAGCAACAGGACCCTGAAGTTGTGTCAGGGGAGGTTTAGGTTGGATATTAGAAAAAGATTCTTCACCCAGTGGGTGTTTGAGCACTGGAACTGGCTCAAGATGCATTTGGAAAATGCCCTTGGACACATGGTGTTGTGGGATGACTCGTGGGGATGGTCCTGTGCAGGGCCAGAAGTTGGACCCAATGATCCTTATGGGTCCCTTCCAACTCAGCTTATTCTGTGATTCTGTGATACTTTTGCCATGAAACCTTTCACTTGGCCTGCAATTTGCTGAACAGCTTCATAGACTAGAGATGAACTGATGAACAGATACATATTTTCTAATGTTGGCTGCAAAAAGGTCTTTCACTCATGCAGGATAAGTAACTCTATGAGCATCTGATGTGACAAAGCCTCTTTTTTTGCTATTTGTGTCCTCTGATATTATTTGTGTTTGCCAAATTACACAAGTACTTTCCATTAGCACCACAAATACATGCAATGTCTTCCCACAAAATACCTTGGCAGTGATCCTTGGACTGACACATTCAGCGATGCCAAGATGCCAGAGGGATCAGACAAAAGCCAGGGGTGAATTCACAAATGTTCATACTCCCGTTTCTCATCCACCCAAATGCTCATTTTTATAAAACTGGTAAAAACATAATTACTTTTGAGACCTCTGCCTCTCTGTCAAAACTGGCTGAAAACAGCTACTGAGTTCAAGAGTTATTAAGGGTGAGGAGAGAGACCTGCAGACAGGAGAAGAGATCATTCCAGGCTTGTTTCTATGGGAAATCAAGATACAAATGTTCAGGAAAAAAAGTGTGGGTTAGCACAGTCTACAGCCTGAGTGAGAAGAGCTGGGAATGAGCCAGCCTCTCTCCAACGGGGAAAGCTGTCAAGACTGCTAAGAAAAGGATGGCATAGGGGAGCATGGCATAGGGTCAGCCAGGAGAAGGAGAACTGCTGGAGTTCCCAAAACAGGATCAGGTATTTGCAGATGAACTCTGCTACGCTGTCCAGACTAATAAAACTCTTCACAGCAGTTGTTGGCAAAGCAGAAAGGGACACCAAAACCTCCTGGCTCAGCTCAGCTGCCAGCAGCAGAAGCCCTGGATATCAGCCATTCTCACTAACATGCTCTCCATCCCAAAATGGAATGGGAAAGAGTTCCTGTGCCATCCTCCCATCTTGCTCAGCCATTCCCAAGCACTTGGTAGCCTTATCACTGATGTTCAAAATTACTTTTCCCTGTGTAGCTTTGCAGATACTCATCACAGGGCACAGACAGATTCCTCCTCACAGGCAGGATTTCTCTTCATGTGCACTTTTAGATTGCAAGAAACTCAAAGTTCTAAACAAAGCTTTTCTCTCTCTTAGAGGTCTTAACAGATATCTCTCCTGGGTGGTGCCTCAGCTACCCAGTGAGATGAGAAATTATGCTAAAGCTTTCTTTTAGAGGAAACTCAGGATCTTTACTATTTTTGAGACTTTCAGGCTTCACACTGGGTTGAGTTCAGTCACAGAGAGTTCACACAGACTTAGCTCTTTTGGAAAGTAATGCTAGAAATATGGGAACTCCCTCTGATCTAAGTAGTTTTGTAGTAACTCTCCTGATGGTTCCTACTAAAAGATATTTTCTGTCTGATTTTTGAATAAGCCTGTATATCTCAGAATACATGATCTGCTTGAGTTTATATTTATAATGTCTTGATTTTTAATTTGATATTTTAAGGAAAAATTTTGCAAAGAAAAAAAAATCCTCATTCCATGCCTGATTTATTTTTAAAGTTAAAAGCACCTTCATTAACAAAGAGAGTGGGGTATCTTTGCAGATTGATTCAAGCTTGAGTCTGCTATTTTTCTGCTAATTAAAGCCATTAATCCAAAAAGATTATTATGGACAGTAAATCTTTTCAATGTGAAATATGTTTCTTTGGTAATGAATTGCCTGTTACCTGAAAATCTATCCTGTATTGTTTTGTTTTTCAGCTCGGCACAGGAGCCTGAATACTATATCCAATTTTTCTAATTAGTTGTCTGTACAGAACGCATTTTTTCCCCAGTCTTTTAGAATTGCCTCTGTCAACTTTGGCCCTTCTACCTGGATGTGAGCCTTTGACGAGGACGTGCATTGCCCTCTGCATTCATTACCCAGTGAGGGGAATTGTGGGCAGGATAAGTCTGGGTTGAAACCACATTTCTGAATCACATGGCACAGCACCAGAGAGAAGTAAAGCAGGGGAAATGCAGGGCAGCCTGCCTGCAGGTTGTCAGTGTTTATGCATTCATTGTACTGATGGTACAACTTTGTGGCTGTCTGCTGTTGAATATCCTTTCATCTTCATCTCTCCTGCCTAGTGACGTGTGCTGAGAGACTTAATCAGCTCTGTCCAGATGGATGCTAATGAAGGAGACATTATACAAAACACCATTATAAATTCTTATTCACATCTCATTTTCTTTTGTCTCACTCTATTTTTAGAGCTGATTTCTGGAGATGCAATTACAATCCTGATATTTATCAAGCAGTCAACATCTGAAGGTGCTATTTCATATCCACCCACTCTGATTTTTATCTGCCAACAGCTAATGAACGAGTTCCACACCTATTTTTCATCTGTCCCATAATAATATTGATCTTGTGTGGCATTTAAATAAAAATCAATACCAAAAACATGTTATGTTTTCAAATATGCAATAAAGATGTCTTTTTATCTACATACTACAGGACAGACATCTTTACATGTGATTATTTGTGCTTACACATGGGCAGTGGTACCACATAAATATTCAGGACAGCAACAGGAAAATATTTCAGGTTCCAGTTTCAGGAGAGATTAGGAGGGAACAAGTGGTTCCGTGAGATGCTAATAAAGTCTGATTACTATCAGACTTGCACATTGTAGCTGACTGTTCTTGGTCCCTAAGAAGCTGCAAGCACCAGTGAAGCTATTGGGGACAGAATTTGGACATTTATAGTTCATCTCTCCTGTTTAATTCTTATGGTGTCAATAAAGGACAGTGTCACACCGTCCGGGCCGCAAGAGGAGTTCTCTAGTCAGCAACCACCCTCACAATGTTCAAAGAGTGCAATGACCTTTGGAATGTTTATCCTTTTGCAAAACACCTGAAGCTGTCAATGATGTCCAGAAATAATTTACAGGGAAAAGAAGCAACAGGAATGGGCTCATACATGAAGATTTGACAGCCTTGCACAAAACTGTCAACACCAGGCAAAGTATAACTTGTGAAGTCAGGACACACTGTGGGTACTTCCTAACAGCATGGTTCTGTGCTAAACACAACTGTTTAAACTTTGGGTTTGCTTTTGATTCAAAAGATGATATTTTATACTAAAGAACACTTGTCCTTCTCATGCTGGGATTTCTTTTCACTGCTGACTTAGAAGTAGATATACCTCCTGAGAAAAGCAAAAACTTGTATTTTGTGATGCTCTAACTGCTGGGATCAGGAGGAAAGGAAGGAAGAGGGTTGAATCCAATGTCTGCTGTGTTCCTGTAACCATAAGAAAAAAAAGACAGGCCTGTTTTTGAGAAAAGTGATCTCTGATGTTCTGAGGAAAGAGAAATGGGAGTACAGACAGCTCTGGTAACAAAGCCTAAGTTAAGATTTCCTGATTTTTTCTCCCCATTCTTTGGTTGCTTAAAACTTTGCCTGACTTGAACTTCTTGGGCTGGCGTTTTTGCAACCCAGTACCTACTTCTGTTGACAGACAATCATGCCACAGGCAGTGCCCATTACACCCATCTGTCTCAAGAACCAGGTGGACAGAAAACATGACACCCCCTTAATGTCTTACTTTAGGAATCTCTGATGGTGTGTAGTGTCCCATATATTTGAAAATAGCTAGGTATTATCATGGAAATTATCTCATTGGGGTCAAAGTGACATTTTTGCTTTCTGAAATTTTCTCCATTTTGGCCATGTAATGAGCGGAGAAATCTTGTCTTGCCCTGATTGTTCCCTCCAAAAAGGTTTATGCTCCCCTGGACCAGCAAGAAGTACATCCCTTTTTATTTTTGGGGTTATTATTTGTTAGCTGCTGGCCCCGTTGATTTATTATTTTTACTTCCTCACAACATTTGTGCTTCACTGAGGGCTGAACAAGAACAGACAGTGTCCAAATCCTCTCCCTGGAAGAACTGCCAGCTTGAGAAGTACAAGAAGGCAACCAGACTAACTGATTTCAGGCCAAGGAATGGCTCTCTTGCAACCTTTAAATTATTCACAAGCACTCTTTGTAAATTATTAAGTTCCTCGTTCTTAGATTTAGTTCTTTGAGTTTACAGGATTCATTTTCAGATGCTCACATCTGTAGCTGGCTGCTGTTCATCTCACTCAGAGGATGGCAGCTCAGCTCTTCAGAGTTAGGCATCCTAGTTTTGCATTAATTTCTTTTGGCTTCTCTGCTCTTTAAAAAGAAAACTACCAAAGGTAGTCAAGGGAAAGGGAGGGCAAAGTACTTACATCAACACTTAACCATGCCTCAGACCACTCAGATTCCTCCACTCATCCCAAAATTCTGCGCAATCCTCTACTGTTAAACACCAGTGATTTCAGTATCTCCAGTGCAAACAAAAAGAAAAGCAAATTTGGTTGTTTTTTTTTAAGGCCAGCCCTGTGCTGGGTTACTCAGAACACACCATTCCAGGTTGGGTGTCTGCAGGCTGGAGGCCAGAGACACCACTCTAAATTCCTGCAGATACCAGGTGAAATAAGTACAGACATGTTCATGTCCCTTGTTCTCTTTCTCTATGTTAATCAGTAAACAGCAAAATTTTAGTGTGCTGCCTATCCACACTGCTTAGTCAGTATTGTAATTCACCTGAAAGGTCACTGAGGATTATTGTCCCATTGGAAGACACCTAGAGATTCATACCAGCATTTAAAATGTGGATGTCATGAGCCACGTTATATTTCATTGAAATGACATTTTAGAATCTCTTACTGCTAGTAAGGGAAGGGCAACAATGTCATCCTTCACAGCAATATTGTGAGGGAGAGATTACCTGCTGTCAGCTCCACACATCTCAAGTCTCCTTTTGAAGCATCCAGTGCTGACAGGAGGGAAAGGTAGCACAGTGGGTTGGGTGGATGGCAAGTTTGACCTGGCCTGGCATTTCTCGTCCCCTTGCTTTCCCAGAGGTGCTGAGTATCCACAGCATCCATGCAGGTATCCAGAATTTTCTCATGCTGGTCTTGGGGCACATGAAATGCGGCAGACTTAAGCAGGGGAGGAGCTTTGTCTGGAACTATCATGAATGGGATCCTGAAACCCAGCACACTCAGGCTTGGTAATGGTACCTGTGTTTTCAGAATAAGCTAGCATCTCATTCTGTCATTCTTGTTTGATGGGCCCTTTTCTTGTCCTGTTCTAATTCTCTGCTGGGAAGTGGCTTTTCTTGGCATATTTATGTCCTCAGCCTTCTCTCTGTATGTTGAGAATTTATTCCCAGTGTACCTGAAACTTGCTCCTTGACAAAGGCTTCCTTCTCTCTACCTCTTGATGTTTATACTTTTCTTGTTGTCTGGCCTTGCCTCCTTATAGCTCTTTTTCCAGGTGTTTGCTACATGTCCTTTGTATTCCTCCCACAGATGACATACAGTTCAACTTACTTCACAAACTGTGATTAGAGAGGTTTGGAAACCTGCTGTGACAGGTTATTAACCCAGCCCCAGAGTTGCCAAATAGAAACTCTGGTTATACTGCTGTGGAACCTTTCTTATCTTTTCAGTGCATTGATGTCACAAAAAAGGTTTTGCCCATTTGCTTCAGACTCCTGAAAAATTCACCCATCTACCCTCAGTTATAAGCTGGATCCTGTAGCTGTGGTTGGCACCAGTGGATTTTCAGCAAAAGGAACCGTAGTTTTCTGAATCTTCCTCACTTTTCTCTTATCATCTGTTCATGACAATCTCTGTTTACCAAAGTCTCGGAGNATAGCTAGGTATTATCATGGAAATTATCTCATTGGGGTCAAAGTGACATTTTTGCTTTCTGAAATTTTCTCCATTTTGGCCATGTAATGAGCGGAGAAATCTTGTCTTGCCCTGATTGTTCCCTCCAAAAAGGTTTATGCTCCCCTGGACCAGCAAGAAGTACATCCCTTTTTATTTTTGGGGTTATTATTTGTTAGCTGCTGGCCCCGTTGATTTATTATTTTTACTTCCTCACAACATTTGTGCTTCACTGAGGGCTGAACAAGAACAGACAGTGTCCAAATCCTCTCCCTGGAAGAACTGCCAGCTTGAGAAGTACAAGAAGGCAACCAGACTAACTGATTTCAGGCCAAGGAATGGCTCTCTTGCAACCTTTAAATTATTCACAAGCACTCTTTGTAAATTATTAAGTTCCTCGTTCTTAGATTTAGTTCTTTGAGTTTACAGGATTCATTTTCAGATGCTCACATCTGTAGCTGGCTGCTGTTCATCTCACTCAGAGGATGGCAGCTCAGCTCTTCAGAGTTAAGCATCCTAGTTTTGCATTAATTTCTTTTGGCTTCTCTGCTCTTTAAAAAGAAAACTACCAAAGGCAGTCAAGGGAAAGGGAGGGCAAAGTACTTACATCAACACTTAACCATGCCTCAGACCACTCAGATTCCTCCACTCATCCCAAAATTCTGCGCAATCCTCTACTGTTAAACACCAGTGATTTCAGTATCTCCAGTGCAAACAAAAAGAAAAGCAAATTTGGTTGTTTTTTTTTAAGGCCAGCCCTGTGCTGGGTTACTCAGAACACACCATTCCAGGTTGGGTGTCTGCAGGCTGGAGGCCAGAGACACCACTCTAAATTCCTGCAGATACCAGGTGAAATAAGTACAGACATGTTCATGTCCCTTGTTCTCTTTCTCTATGTTAATCAGTAAACAGCAAAATTTTAGTGTGCTGCCTATCCACACTGCTTAGTCAGTATTGTAATTCACCTGAAAGGTCACTGAGGATTATTGTCCCATTGGAAGACACCTAGAGATTCATACCAGCATTTAAAATGTGGATGTCATGAGCCACGTTATATTTCATTGAAATGACATTTTAGAATCTCTTACTGCTAGTAAGGGAAGGGCAACAATGTCATCCTTCACAGCAATATTGTGAGGGAGAGATTACCTGCTGTCAGCTCCACACATCTCAAGTCTCCTTTTGAAGCATCCAGTGCTGACAGGAGGGAAAGGTAGCACAGTGGGTTGGGTGGATGGCAAGTTTGACCTGGCCTGGCATTTCTCGTCCCCTTGCTTTCCCAGAGGTGCTGAGTATCCACAGCATCCATGCAGGTATCCAGAATTTTCTCATGCTGGTCTTGGGGCACATGAAATGCGGCAGACTTAAGCAGGGGAGGAGCTTTGTCTGGAACTATCATGAATGGGATCCTGAAACCCAGCACACTCAGGCTTGG
>WBNQ01082408.1:0-18455 GCA_013401375.1 Spizella passerina | reverse complement strand
TCTATCGCGCAGTTGGGATAGGGAACCTGGACGTGTTGACCTGAGTATTCCCGTTCAGGTACTCTGAAAGCAACCTGGACCTTTGAGCAGAACATGAGGAAGGCCAGACTGATGAAAGTTCAAAGGTTTTCATTTGTATCATAGTGATTTCTAATCAGTAAGCTTGACAGGTGGACATTCATGTCCCTAGAAAGCCAGGTATGGGAGTGCTTGTCTCTCTGTCTTGCTGCTATGAGGAATGTATTGTAGGCACAGGTGGCCTCTCAATGCAATGAGGCTCTAGTGCAACAGTGAAACAGTGCAGGAATTATGTACCAAAAAGGTGGAGGGAGAAAACCAACAACACCTGAAGGCTAAAGGGGACTCAACACACCTTTGTGTAACAAAGGGTAATTGTGAGGACTGGGGATGGTAGAAAGCCTTAGCAGTGCTTTATGTTTTAAGTGGTCTTCATCTAGTGGGTTCTCCCAAGTATTGTCACGTTTTAGAACAAATACCAAAGAAATCACTGAGTTAGGTGCACAGAATGCCCACTGATTAATAATGATGGTGACCCAACATGAGACACTTTCCTGTTGTGGCTTGGAGCCTAAGGGAAATAGTGATATTCCTTAAATGATAACAAATGAAGTTTATTGAAAAACTGACGAGCTTTTCCTGTGCATCCTTTTATCCAGGGAAGCTGCCTTTTTGCGCCATGGGTGTGAGCTCTGTTATCCATCCAAAGAATCCTCATGTTCCAACCATGCACTTCAACTACAGATACTTTGAAATTGAAGAAGCAGATGGTAAGGATTATAGTTCAATGAGAAATGTATGAAATATCTAACTCTGCCCCAAGGAAATGTGAATGCATGGCGGGGTAAGAGATCAAGAACCTGTGCAAGTTTGCTCCCAGGTATGTCAACAGTCACCAGCCCATCTTGTGAAACTGCTGTCCTGTAGTCAGGGTCAGTAGTCCAAAATGGTTTTCACTACATTGAAGTTTGTGTCATCTTTTCCTGAAGTCACTGATCATTGCATTACCTTGTAGTCAAATTTTTAACTATTGAAGTCTAGGGACACCGCTGAAAAATGATGTTGTTTTGTTTTGTAAAAGTAGATGCTAGTTTTTGGTGAACCACTAGCAACAAGTTGCTGTTCAGAAGTTTAAAATAAAAATGTTGCTGCTTGCCTCTGCAATAGGAACTAAACAGTGGTGGTTTGGTGGTGGGACTGACCTTACTCCAACTTACCTGAATGAAGAGGATGCTGTTCATTTTCACAAGACTCTGAAAGAAGCCTGTGACAAGCATGATCTAAAGCTGTATCCCAAGTACAAGAAATGGTATGTGGACAAAGGTGTGCTTGGGGGGAGCAGAAAGCAGCACTGGATGTTGGCAGTTAAATGTACGCTGGGAACTGTAGGTTCTGATGCCTTTTGAAAAGTATCAGAAAGCCCTAATGAAAATCAGAAGTGTACTGGGACAAAGTGTTGTCTAAAGAAATACCTTATTTACAGAATTCTGGATTTTTCAAGTCTGAGGGCTGACAACTAGGATCGTAAGTCTACAGCCCAAAGAAAAACTAAGCTGATAAAATTCCTTTTAGCCTCTGGTGTTAAACTAGGATAAGACTTCTGCCCCATGAACTTGCACAAACTCTCTTTATAGTGAACTCGTGGTAAATGTGCATGATTTAGTGTGAGCTCTTGGGCTGTCACAGCAGTTTCGAAAATCTCATTTTTGTTTTTCTGCCTTCAGTCTGGCCTTCAGAGCCAGGTAATTTCCAGGTATGTCAAGGACATTGTCCTTAATGTAGAAGCTTCATAATTTGATGAAGCTGTATTTTTTTCTCTGGTGACACATTCACTGGGAGTTCAACAGCACATTTTCTAAGATGCAAATTTTTAATGTTCTTCTTGAGCTGAGAGATACAAGTGATGGGATCTTCCACTACTAAGTGGGAACTTGCTGTTCTGTGTCTGATAATCCTATCTGCCACAAGCTGTGTATGCAGGAAGGTGGGGGTACCCTTTTGTAAGCTACTAGGTCTTGTCTGAGGACAGGAGATTAAGTGGGTGTTATAGTTTGGGTGGCAACCACTTAGTAGAGAGACATATTGTAGAGCCTTGAGATTACAGTCTTGCTGTCGGAGGATTTTTTGCATGGTAGTTTAGAGAATCTACCTTAATGGTCTGGTTCTTTGCTGCTTAAGTAGGTTTGCAATGCCAGCTGCAGGAGGTAGGAGACGTTTTCCCACTTTGCTAAAGAAAAACATTATTACACGCACTACATTGTCTACCTGATCTAGATTTAAGATTTTTGTCAGGCTTATTCTCTTTTATGTTTCTGACTTGGTGTTTTTCCCTAACTCTTCCTGCTATCATAAAATAGAAAACACTGATTATCCCAGTGAATAAAAAAATAGAGCAGGTTATCTGTTACATCTCTATGTCTTTCTTGTTATGGCCATGCCATATATAATGCTTGAGAATGATTGTGGATATATGGAAAACTGGTCCTGTATGGAAAACTAGTCCTAATGGAAGGCCAGGTTTTCTTGAAGTTGATGGTTCCTGCTTCATACTTCATTTTGCTTTCTCCTCCATGTGAAGACTTGCACGCCCAAGCAAGGAATTATAAGAAAGATGGAGTTAAGTCATTCAAGTTACAGTAATTTCACAATTAAATACTTCCTGTAAATACAAAAGAGATTACTTGCTTTTAGGATAAGCTGTCCTTACTCATTTATAAACTTAAACATGAGTCATGAAAAGCCACTGCTATAATGATTCAGTCTTTCAAGTTTTAACTATTAAAAAGCCTTTTTCCAAGGAAGGGTGCCATGACAGTTGGTTTCTTATCTGGTCTTGGGGCCTTAGGTTACTTTTGTTTTGATGAAGAAAATTCTTTTACTTGGATGGCAAAGAGAATAAATTATCTTTCAAGTTGGAGTTCATATGAAAGCTGTCCAAATAATTTGAGAACTATGTATAATGCTGGGAATGGAAGCTATCAAGTGCCCTCAGTTTGGAAAATTTTGAAATCAGATGTCTCTGTTCGGAGTTGGTTGAGGATATGAATTGGATTAACCCACATGGACGCATCTGCCAGGGTGTTCAGTGACTTTGTGGTGATGTGTAGCTTTACAGAGACCATTTAATCAGAGCTTTTACTGCAAGTGACACAGGAGTGCTTTCCAGGTGATGCTGCACTGTCCTGCCTCTGGGCATCAGGGAAACAGTGGGGCACCCAGCCCTGCAGAAACTGACTTATGGGCAACATTTCACTGGTTCTGTCCTGCAGCATGCAGCTCTTTGGAGTACTGTTCATGTCTTTGAATACTCTGGACCATATTAGTAATCATCTGACGCTGCTTCTAGGTGTGACGACTACTTCTATATCAAGCACCGTGGTGAGCGTAGAGGGATTGGAGGCATATTCTTTGATGATGTGGACTCTCCCTCCAAGGAGGAAGTATTCCAGTTTGTAAAGAGTTGTGCCAAAGCTGTTGTGCCTTGTTACATTCCCATTGTGAAAAAGCACTGCCATGACTCCTTCACACCAGAGGAAAAGCTATGGCAACAGCTTCGGAGAGGACGGTGAGTACTGGAGGAACAAAAGTATACACAGGAGGTGGTCTGGGCTGGCAAGAAAAAGGTATGAGCTAGTTCTTCATGGTTACAGGTTGTGTGGGCCAAAAAAGCTCACCAAGAATTTAAGCATTTTTGTGCATAGAACTAATTCTGAAATCCAGTGCTAGATTGCTAAACAGGGTGCAAAGAAGGCATTTCCCACTCTCCCATGTTGCAATACAAGCAACCCAAACAAAGCACCACCATTTCTTTTCAACTCCTTCAAAAAGCAAGAGAAGCTTCTGCTGTGTAACAGGCCAAGGGGTGTGGGTGTGCTTCATGTCCTGAATCCTGCCCTCTCCCGCAGCCCAGAGGTAGTGTATATAGGGCTGCTCTGTCACATGAGGAGCTAAGGGTAAAAGAATGGTGGCTTCCTATTTAAGTAATGCAGGAAAACCCCAGAAAGTCAGGAAATAACTGTACTTGAGTACTTTCAGCTCCTTACGTACATCTGATCCATCTGATCTTGGCATTGAAATTCCTGTAAAGGAATTGAGGATACCTGTAAAAGAATACAGAGAGTTGGATTTTTTTATTCTGGCATGGTCCAAGGTTACTGTAAAATACTTAGGAGGATGCCTAATGTCGCCAACTGTTAATGCTGCAAAAGCTTAAGTACATTGGTCAATACAGTTGTACTCTGTTCTCTGTGTCCTGTGACTGTTTGAGTGTATGGAGAATTGCTACTATACTTTGTGCTTTGTGCTTAACTAGAGTCTTTAGTTTCTGCCTGTTCTGCAGAGAAATGTGAGACTGGCATGGAAAGAGTGTAAGCATTCAAGTTCAGATCACTGTCCTGCAGCTGTTGGTCACTTAAGCAAGCATCCTTAATTTGGTGGGACTGTTGTTGGGAACATTGGGCTTTCAGGATCTAGCCTGTGGATGGGATTTAGCAAACCTGCAAAGTTTAAAAGGTGGAATAACTTTTCTAAGTTGCAGCCAGGACCAGCTGTTGACGTCTGTCTATTTCCCTGGGTCTGTTTGCAAACTTATGGGGCTATGTAAAGCTTTCCATTTCTGCACATGGATAAGAGCTTTTCCCTTCCTGTATGTTTAAGTACAAACACCCTGTACTGGCTCTTGAGATAATCCTTGATGAATTGTCACAGCTCTGTTCCTATGCTGGGAGCAGAAAATGGTCTATTTCATCACTTACAAATCCCAGCCAGCACTCTGAAGCTATCTGACTTTTGTTGTTTCTAGATCTTCCCAGGAACCAGGAAACACTGTTCTGGCCTTGCTGCTTATGTGTCCTTCAGCATGGAGGACTGCACAGTAGAATTTTTTCTCTGGTTATTTTCAGTACCTTTAAGGCCTCTCTTTATTACATCTCCACAAAGAGAAGAACCAAGGTAAATGTAGTGTCAAGCATGCCAGCAGGGCTGAGGCCTGGGAGGAGTACAGTACCGCACAGGAGCCTGCAGACTGCTCTCCTTAGAACAGTTGGTCTGCTCTAGTCTCTTACCTGAGGTCACTTCTCCCTGTGCTCTGTGGAGTGGCAAGGTCACACCTGCATTCCTATGCAGAGGATGCTGCAGAACAGTTGACAGAACAGTTGATGCCAACTCAGCAGAAAGATGGGCTGGTTTTGTTTGATGTCTGCCATTTGAAGAAAGCACAACCAACTTCTGCTAATAAACTAGGGATTTTTCTGTTGCATCTCTTCATTCCTGCAGGTATGTAGAATTCAACTTGGTTTATGACAGAGGTACAAAGTTTGGCCTTCTGACACCAGGATCAAGAATCGAAAGCATTCTTATGTCTCTGCCACTGACTGCAAGGTAAGGGTGTGGTTATGTGGAGTTGTAGCAGACACTGTTCTTAGTAAAATACTTCATAGGATTAAATCCAAGGTCTCTTCTGGTCTCTAGTCTCTTAACAGTGACGAGTTCATGCCTGATACAAGAATTGGACAAGTACAGTTCTCTATTCTGCAAATGCAGCTGCTTCTCTGTTGTACTCACCTAGTTTCCAGTAGTATGTGGCATAGAGATTTTCTGGCAAAAAAAAAATTATAGTTTTTTTGCTTAGTTCCTCTTGATAGATTTATTATTCTCACTCCATGGATTTTTGCTTAGTACCCCTTAGAAACCATGAGAGCCTCTGGCAGTCCTGCCAAATGTGGGCAGGGAGCTGCACAGTTTAACTAACTGTGTGTTGTATGAGAAAATACCTCTTTGTTTTCTACTTGAACCTGATGACTTCATCTGACTTCTCACTGAGTAACATGATTTTCTTCCTGTCCATTTTCTCCATAACAGTTTTTATTTTACAAGGTTTCTGGGGGGTTTTCATTGTTTGTTTTCCAGGCTGACAGTTTGTTTTCCTGCTCTATTTATTTTTTTGTACAGTTGATGTTTCATACTTTTGCCACTTTTGCTAGGCTTAAGTTTTCTGTGCCCTTTCTGAACCGGGGATAAGGAACAGACAATGTAAGCTACATATCTGGATACAAGATGCAGGTGTGCTCCTGACTTACAGTGGCATAGCAATATTTTAATTCATTATTCTTTCCACAGTCCTAATATTCTGTTTGTTGGTTTTGACTGCTGTTCAGCATTGAGGTGGCTTTTTTCATAGAGCTGTTACAATGCCAAAGTCTTTTCTGGGCAATAATATTTAACTCAATCTGTGTGCAACCTTTTTCTATGTCCATCACATCAATCAACAGTAAATTTCACCTGCCATTTTATTACTCAGTTGCTTGGCTAAATACTGTTTTTAACTCTCCTTTTAGGTTTTAACCCATCTTGCTTATGCTTGTCACACCAGCAAATTTGGCCATTTACTATTTATTCCCGTTGCTTTTGGGTATCCTATTGTGAATTCCATAAAACTCACTAGTGAACCTCCTTCTGCTAGGAAAACTGCCTGCTGCCTTGTAATTGTGAAGGCAGTGCTGTTCTTACCATGTATCTTTATCCCGCTGACAACACCTGATGTGTCCCTGACCTGGTGGTGTAGCATGTTCTATGTTTTTACATAATTACGGTGATTGTCTGGGTTTGCTCTTTTTCATCAATGTAACTAGCTCACTTCACAGCATGAAGGGGTCATTCCTTGGGGGGCAAAATGGAAGGAGGATGTACCCATCTCTCTGTGACTGCTGACACACTTTCCTTTCTCTGTTGTGTCTCTTTCAACTGCTTTTTCAATGAAAAAAGGGATCTTTCACCACTTTTGTTCTTAAAACCAAAATACAACAAAGACTCAGAGCTTCCAGTCGAGATTCTGGAAAAAGGTCGTGTCAGTGTCAGAATTCTGTGGGTTCCTGTTTTTGTTCATCTTCCTTGTTGTACTAGTGTGTCACAAGAGACTGCTACAAGATTTTTGCAAATAGACCTGCATGCCTTATGGGACATAGGGGTACTGCTCTTTCCTTTTTACTTGTCCTTCCAGATTTTTCAAAAGTTGGTAAAAAGATGAAGCTAACATTTCTCCCATCTACCCTGGTGACATTATTAATTGTTTTTCCTGGACTTGTGACTTGTAACCATATCTGTCATCTCAGCCAAGAGTATCAACTGTGTATGTAGCTTTGCATCCTTAGAAAAGGCAACTCCAGTCCAAACACTGCCTGGTGCAGGAGATGTGGCTGCCAGCTGGGCCATTTGAGTGAGTTTCCTTTCTCCTTGCAGGTGGGAATACATGCACAACCCACCAGAGAGCTCGAAAGAAGCAGAAATGCTGGAGGTTCTGCGAAATCCCAAAGACTGGGTGCACTGACATGGATCATGAACAGGATTGATTGCTTCCACTGAGCCATTCTGAGAGAACAGGAATGCCTGCAAACCAGCCCATTCAAACTGCTGTTGCATGGTGTTTCAGTGCGTCTGTTTATACTCTTACCTCGTGCCTTAATTATGCTGTAGACTTGTTAAAACTTGCAAGTGTATGAACTCATTCTTTTAGATTGATGGGCTAACGTTGTTATCCCTAGCTGCTGTTGCCTTGTGAAGGACTGGTGAACACCTCACAGGGCTACTCCGCATGCTTTAGATGACTGCAAAATGGCAAACTACTGTGGTGTCTTCAGGGAAATGAAAGGATTATCTGTGCCTAAATAGCACTGCTTGCCTTTATAAAATGTTGGTATGCTTAAAAACATTTTTTTAAAGAATAAAGGGAATATTTGGTATTATATTAAACCTTAAACTGTGCTTTCAGGAAGCTGGAAAAGGCAGTACTTCATCACGTTTTTTGATGATATCTTGTTGATTGTAGAGGGGGGAAATGGTTTAAGATGTGCTGCAGCAGCATAACTTGGCTGATGTGAGTTGAGGTCTCAGTGTTACCTCATGAGAATGGAAGGATGGCTGTCCGTTTGAGAAAATCATCACTGAGCATCTGTGCAGCAGATCACACAGCAGAACAATGCTGCTCGAGCCAGTTCCATTGCCAGGGAGGTTGATGGTGGATCAGGATGCTGTTGGATGTTGCCTTAAGGCATCCACCTCTGCCTTCGTGCTCCTCCTAGCTTTGGGCTGATTGGCTTGTCTCCCAGCTCGAACTTCGCTGAGGAGCCGGAGGGGGAAAAAAAAAAGTAGGGGACGGGTTTTCTTTCCCCCCGATCGAGGCAAAAAGGAGTGTGTACTGCCTCCCCGTCGGGGAATCGAACCCCGGTCTCCCGCGTGACAGGCGGGGATACTAACCACTATACTAACGAGGAACTGAGCATAGGGGTGTAGTCTTCCCGCCCCCAGGTGGTAGCAGTTCACTTGCCGCGAGCTTCTGGACTACGGGTGATGCCTGGCTTGGCCCCAGGGGCAGGGCACGGTGGAGAGAGGCGGCGGCCCGCCTGGCACTCACTGTTTCCCCCCGTGTTCGCCCAAGTCCAGCTTCCTCTTGGGAGGTACCGCGTTCCTTTCCGTGTTACTCCTCCGCCCCTAAAACAAAACAAAGTGATTCTCTGCTAAGTCAGAGATTATCTCCAGAGCAGAAAGACAACGTGGCCCGTACGGGGATCGAACCCGCGACCTTGGCGTTATTAGCACCACGCTCTAACCAACTGAGCTAACCGGCCACTTTCCTAAGGCCGCCGAGGATTTGAACAACAAGTGTCGAGGCGCTGCCATAAACGTGCCGAGGGTGGAGCCGCTGCCAAGCGCCGCTCTACAGCGATGGCTCTTCCTAGACACCGCCTCCGCGAGTTGTTTCATGGAGCCATGGTAGAGCAGCAAGAGCACCAACCGGGGTGACGAGCATTCCTAAAAAATTGAGACTTTCACACCTTTCGTTTTTCTCTGCCTGCTCCCTCCTCCGGTGCGCGGGGGGCAATTGCGGGCGGCACGGAGCGGCACGGCGAGGCTGCACCCCGCACACGGACGCGCGCCTCCCGGCGGAGCAGCAGCACCACAGCAACGAACCGCCACGCTTTGTAGGAGCCATTCCCGACCCTTCCCTCTCTCCCTCCTTTTGGCTACGCCGCGGACGGGGATGCGATGGAAAGAGTGATGGGTCCATTCCCCCTGTGAAGGGTCACTTGTGAAATCAAGGCACTGATTAGAAAAATGCCGAAAATATTTCAGAATTAAATACCTCTGAGTTAATGAAAAAGTTGTAGAGGAAGAGAACATAATTCCCAGCCCTTCCCTTCACAAACCGTCACTATGAGTGCTAAATTGAGCTCTTCTCCTTTGTTTCATTTGCTGCTAACACGACCTATCATTAAATAGATCAATAAAAAACATACTAGGAAGCCAAATATAAGGTAATATCTGCATAGAGAAGCACATATAAAGGTATCATGATGTGAAAAACGCCAAACACTTGTTTTTAAAATTTTTAAAAGTTTAATAGTAATAAAATGGTTAAAAAGAATAGTAACACAATTAGAGTAATAACAATTTGGACAAATTGAATTAAGACAATATGAGGCAATAGAAACAAAGAGTTATGGACTCAGGGTACCTTTTTCTGGGCATCACGAGCCCGAAAAAGGACACCCGTTAACAAAGGATTAACCCTTAAGAACAATAGCCCGTTGCATATTCATACACTTCATACATGATGCATAAATTCCATTCAAACACAGGACTCCGTCTGGTCAGGGTCAGCTTCTTCCTTCTAATCCTAACAGCGCCTCCAAGGCGGGAAGAAGTTCGTTTCTTCTGATAAGAAGGCAATAAATTCCCTTTCTCTGAAAGATTTAGGTGTCCTGTGGCTGCTATCTCGCTGCAAGTCCTTTCTGTTAAACAAAGCATCTTACATAACATAGTTTCTATTTTAACAATTTTTATAACCTAAAACTATATTTAACACAGTACTTAAGAGAATTAATACAGCATTTCTTTCTAACACAACACATATAATATTCATTTTAATATTTGTGAAAAGCCAATCATAAAATACATGCATTTTTCACAATGACAATACAAGAGCTTCCTCAAATCCTGGGCAATATTTAACAGAGATGTTCCCACACACTGCAGAAAAAGACCCCAAAGCAGCGACTAAAACAGTGACCAATAAATCGTGTGAGGAGATGGTCACAGATCATGTGTAAGAAAATATGGAGTGAGGAAGGAAAAAGACAGGAGACACCTGATTGACAAAAGGGCAGAAAATGACAGATATACATGAAGAAGAAAGAAGCACAAAGCCTCACAACAAGGGGGCTTTTTAAAATAAAGACTTTTAAATTGAAAAGGCATCACTTACTGGGCCTTAAAAAATAAGTGGGCAGTCAGAAAAAATTATTTGATTAGCTCTAGAACTGGAAGAATCTGCAAAAAGTCATATACCTACAAACGCAACCCTGACATGGTCTAAATTCAACCGGTGCCTATACTCAAAAAGTACCCTGTACTTTTTCTTTGCTTAAGCAGCAGCATTCAATCACTAATACTGTGGGACTCCAAAACTGTAGGTTTTACTCCATCAGAAACCACAGTCCTCAGAAGTTGATAAAAAAATTTTAGGGAACAGCACTGAAGCAGTAGAATCACTCCAGAGGCAAGATGAAGACTGCCTGTTGTAAGCAGAATATGGATTTTAAACTGTGTCTCAAGCTTTCTCAAAAATGGATTTTGTTAGAGAAGAGAGGAGCTGTACGGTTTATGCTGTTGTGAGTAGACCTCATCTCACTGTAAAATAATTTCAGAGCCACTGGGACAAGGCCTTTTCCAGAGCAGATTGCTCAGTAAAGAAAGAACAACTGTGAATTTGTGTGCCAGGAGCCAGAAGATATAATGCAACTGCAATGAAATGTGGTGTCTTTCTGCAAGAGAAGGGATTGCAGCCCTAACTCATATTATTACCAACATTGATCCTTTTCTCTTAGGTTATCCCTAGTTTATTGACCACTCATTCCTTTAAAATACCATTTTCTAAGAAAATTATTATATAAGTATTTCACTATTTAAAAAATGCAAGAAGCACAGTTTGTTTTGCTCCTATTGTGTCATTAGAGTTCAAAATACATTTCCAAATACATTTCCCAGTCTTTCAGGATAAGAAGAATGCCTAGGGAGAGGTTTACATTATTTTTTCTTCCAATAGTAAGAAATAAGTAATCGTCTTGTCAACAGTTGAATCCGGAATGTGCAGGTGAAAGATGGTGAATCTTTGATGACAGATGTTTGTCAGAATGCAATACTTAGAACTACATGTCTGAAACGCCTGTTTCCTTTTCCCTTAGCCAAGGAGTCAGATTTAATAAATTTAATACTTTCAACAACTATTCCAAGAAAACCACTTAAGACGAACTAGTCCAGGAATGAGGAAGTAAAGGATAACATTTACTTTCCCCCTTTTAATTACGGTACATTGCAGGTAAATGATCATGTTCATAAAACTAATTTTTGAACTTCAGTTTAGCCAAGAACTCTTCTACCATATAATGGTTTTCATTAGCCTTCTAACTGTTTTTAATAAATCATAAGCTGTGTGTACTACTCATAAATGTTATGTTTGCCCAATTATCCGTCATAAAAAAAAAGCCAAACAATATTAAAATAGTAACAATTTTAATTGAATAGTTAAAATTAAAAATATAAAATTGGATACAATATGATTAGAATAAAATAAGGCATAATTTGGTTCCAATAATAGCACATAAGCAAGAGATACCGTGGGGTACGGAAGGCAGAGTTCAATGACCCTTGCCACTTCACGTACCAGTTTGCCAAGTGAAAGTCACCCCTTATATGCCGTGTGCCAATTCCATCTCCTATTTTTGGTTCGTCACTTTTCTGTCTACACCCTCATTACCACCTTTACCACGCATGCGCCACCACTCGGTTTGGTGGTCGCACAAGTCTTTGGGGGTCGTCACTGATGAAGGCCCTGTAGTCTTCTTCGTTGTCCTTTAACACACCTTTGGGTTACACATGCGCACCAAGCCAGTACAATGTAAGCCAAGACTAACATATCACTGCATCTGCATATCAAGGCAATAAGTCCCTTATAATTAGCATTTTCTTGGACCCAAGCAGGTTCTTTGGTCATTTTTAGCAACTGTATCTTCAGCTTCTTTCCTGCAGTCCTTGAAAAACATCTGCTGGAAAGGGGCGGGGTGGAGCCCCTCCTTTCCCTCTCCTCCTTGGCATTACAACTTTTTAAACTATTTATTATTCTCAAATATTAATTACTGTATCAATATCGATTATTGTTTCAATTTTTATCAGCACGAATCATACCTATTTATAACATAAACATTGTGATTTTCCACTTTAACCAGCAAGCAGCTGTTTTTTACAGACTGCTATCGTTAGAATAGATTGGGAAATTCACTGAAACTTTTAAAGTTTTGCTAAACTAACTCTGATGAGCTTCAGTGAAAAAAGCCTGGGGGACAGAGGTATTGCTACACCTGAAATGCAGAATTTATAGTCTTCTAGGACATGTTGCAGGAACCAGAAGTTAAAGAAGACATTAAGAAAGACAATCCAGCATGTGTGCTGGAAATGCCTTATCAGGGAAAAAGACAGTAGGAAGACTGAAAATGTGCATAATGAGAACTCAATAACCAATAAGACACAGAATACTGTTTAATGAAAATAATTATATAGTTTATAACCAGTGGACATTAATTTCTTCGTTTGATAAAAATGTATAAACAAGTGAAAAGTTTTGAAAGTGGCCCTGCATCTAGGCAGAGCTATATCCATGCATGCCACACTGTGAATAAAGCAAGGCCTACTTTCTAATACTAAAACATAGTGTTTGATTTATCCCGACGCTTTTGGCGACAGGTGGAGGAAAAAGACACATGTGCATGGCAGAAACTGGTTACAAATGTGGCTTTAAAATGCCAGCTTCTGATGTCAGCTTTCTGCAGGTTCCTGATCCCCCCCAGACTGTGTAACGCTACAGGAAATGGTATTTTTAACTTGTCATTCCTCCCCCTCCCCCTTTTTTTTTGTTATTGAAATCAATTACACGGTGCCAACTTTGCCACCTGTTCAGCAAGGAAAACCCAACTACCCTTGGGAGATTATCTGAAAGTTCTGAATGTAAACCACCCAGCAAACCACGCCTCGCACGATGGCAGGCAACAGGCTGATGGATTTGGGGTCACGGGGTGGGTTTCCCTGTCAGCCATACCCTTCAAACCGGCTCCGTGAGGCGGGACTGACCGTAATCCTTGTGTTCAAGCTTACAGCAAGGCAACGCCGGAAATCGCGGGCCGCAGGTATTTACCAAAGCCTCGGTAGGGTCTCCCTCGGTGCCCACTCGGGCATCGCAGCGCCGACGACTTCCTAAAGGTCCCCGGATCGCCGCCATTGTCTCTAAGGCCGTTCCCGGCTTGGGACCGACACCAATCTCACCCACTCTCAGCGCGTTCCTCGTTAGTATAGTGGTGAGTATCCCCGCCTGTCACGCGGGAGACCGGGGTTCGATTCCCCGACGGGGAGACAGCGGTATTATTTTGCTGCGCCATCGCCGCTTTACTTTCTGCCCCTGAGATTCCCGTCCGTATCCCCTTACCATCAAGAACATGCCTGGAGGAGTGCAGCAGAAAACGCTAGACAGCCGCGGCGGTGGTGCCCGGGATTGGGAGGCCGTGATCGTATAGTGGTCAGTACTCTGCGTTGTGGTCGCAGCAACCTCGGTTCGAATCCGAGTCACGGCAGGAAGGTGGGCTTTATTTTTTTCTTCTCTTTCCCTTGTCTTCCTACCGCCGTCGTTGTCTGAGAAAGCTTTAGCCGGTACGGGCGAGGTGACTTTGGTCCTCCCGGCTGCGGGGTGGGTACGCCCGGGTCCCGTCCCTGGGCGGGAGTGGTTTGATACCGAGAACGCTCAAACGGCAAGAAAAAATAAAGGTTAAAAAAAACCAACCAAACAAAGAAAACCAAACAAAAAAACACCACCAACCAAAAAAACAAACTCCAAAACCCAAAAAAACTAAACAACCAAGAAAACCCCCACCCAACCAAAAGACCTGGTGGCCCGTACGGGGATCGAACCCGCGACCTTGGCGTTATTAGCACCACGCTCTAACCAACTGAGCTAACCGGCCCGCAGGCCGCTTTGGCCCCACGTGCTCAATCGACAGCCTATCAGCTGCCTCGGCGAGCTCCCCCCCTCTCGCGAGGCCTGTGCAGTCGCTCCGGGACCTGCGCGCAAATCCCGGTAACCCTCTGCGGTGCGCGGCACCGAGTCGGGAACGCGCAAGAAAGAAACAGAGGAAAAGATGAAGGGGCAGATCCGCCGCTCGGACCGGAAAATGCAGAAAACGACGACTCTTGTCTATTCGGTAGTCGTGGCCGAGTGGTTAAGGCGATGGACTAGAAATCCATTGGGGTCTCCCCGCGCAGGTTCGAATCCTGCCGACTACGACTTAGTTATTTTCTTCCACATAAACGTTCACTTGTCTCTCCGGTGTTCCAAATTAAATCCACTCGCTGTTTGCCTCTTTGTTTTTTGTTTTTTTTTTTTTCCGACACGATAAAAATTTTCACCAGTAAGAATTAAAGAAAACAAAGGAACTCGGAGCCACTCCCCGAGAGCTCCAGCTCGGGGCAGGAACCCTCCAGCAGGGAGAGGATGCCCCCAGGGACGCCCCCCGCCCTTTACGGCCGGGCTAGGCGGAACTACCCGCGGCCCACCCGGCGCCGTGGCTTAGCTGGTTAAAGCGCCTGTCTAGTAAACAGGAGATCCTGGGTTCGAATCCCAGCGGTGCCTGCATTATCCTCGGCGTTCCCCGCAAGTTTGTTTTGGAGGAGCCGCCGCCTCTGTCCCCTGGCCGGCTTTCTTCCCACTTATCCCGTGCTCGCAGCAGCCAAGCGCAACTCGAGTTGCTCGTGTCTGTCCTCTAGCGGAATAAATTGGGCAGGGCGCCGATCGTTTTATCACTTCCACCACAGAGATGGAGGGGTCCCCCTGTACCCAGGTGCCGCCCCCTAGCGCAGACGGGGGTCTCGGCCCGTGTTGTTTCCTACAGGAAATCGAGCTACGCCCTCCTGCGGGGACCGCCCGTCAGAAGTCAGCCCTGGACAACGCCTTTCCTTCAGCCCCTCGCTTTCTCACGTCCAGCTGGATACTGCCCTGCATAAGCATCAGCCCCGGCTACTCAAATCGGAATGTCTGCGGCGGCAGCTTTTACCCGGCTCTGTAGACAATCACGGCCGGGTTTGGGCACCTCCAAAAGGGCGGAGTTCTCTCCCCCTTCTGTTGATAGGCCCAAGAAGCGCGGGGAGAAGCCGCACCAGCAGCCCTTAACACGAAGTCAAAAAACAACGTGGCCCGTACGGGGATCGAACCCGCGACCTTGGCGTTATTAGCACCACGCTCTAACCAACTGAGCTAACCGGCCCGATTACGGCTAGACTGGTGCTAAACATGACCCGCACCGCCGCCGTGCCGCCGATGCCAACCCAACCAGGCCGTGACGGAATCGCCTGCACTGAACGGAAGCGCAAATGCGTGGGCACCACGCTTGCCCCTGGAGAACTTACCTCCTCCGCTCGCCCACGCGTGGCTGCGCCGGGATGGCGCCTCGTCCACACTCACCCGCGTTTTCCGGGACCACGCATCAAAACAGCGCCTCACGGGGCCAAAAACATCTTGTCAGGAGTGGGATTCGAACCCACGCCTCCAGGAGAGACTGCGACCTGAACGCAGCGCCTTAGACCGCTCGGCCATCCTGACCACTGAAGAATTATCGCGGCCATCCACGTTACCTTCCGGCGCACCCTAGTCTTCTCCCGACTACACACGGTTTAAGTGTGCATTGTTTATGGCACCTGAACAGACAGGGCAGCGGCAGAGCGATGCCAGGGTAACAGAGCACCCCGGCTGCCCCTTGCAGCCTCCAGGCATTGTATAAGCGCTCCCGACAGACCACCCTGAAACACCACTCAGCAGCAGCAACCACAGTTCTGTCACCGCCTCAGTGACCACAGGTGAAGGGAGCTCTCAGCTCTCCACAAGAGACCAACGATTTTTGGGTTACAAAGACCTGCTTATGTTAGAGCAGTCCAGAGACCTGGACTAACATTAGAGATACAGTTTTGCTCAGATCTGTAGATAACTGTGCAAACCGAAGTCACTTATTTATTAGTACTTTAAAATAATTTTACTTTTAATACCAAAACCACACATTCACATCACTTTGCCGCAGAAATTTGCCAGTTCATGAGATGGCAGCTAAAGATACGTGCTACACCTTCAACTTCAGAATGTCCTCAAAACCAGTAGTCACAAAAAAATCCCCACAACAATTAGGCACTCAGGTTCCGTTTCATAGAAACATAAAAGAAATCCAGGTCCCTGCTTCAGTAAATATATTGAGCAGGGTAGAAAAAGTCCTCCTCAAGAACAAAGGAGAAAGTGAAGTATTTGTATTGGTGGAACAGCAGGCCAAAGGCCTTACACACTGAACCCTGACTTGAGCCAACAGAAGCTGTGAGAAAGCTGACAACTCTTTGTGAGAACAGAGTCCTGCAGCAGTGGAAAACAACCTACTTTCCTGCTTTTTTTTTTTCCTGAGAAAAAACTCTAAGATTGTGAAAAACACTAGCCACCTGTATGAACTGGTTTTGCAACCCTTAGGTAGAAAAATGAAACTATGTCACAAACAACTCTTTCTGCATGTACATACCAGGGGACTGAGTGACTAATCAATACAGGGTAACAACTTGTTACTGCCCAATCAGGGATAGACAAAGGTGTTCTTTAAAACTATATACAGAGACGCGGAAATAAACCGACACCTTCTTTTGCTCCATGAAAAGTGTATCCTGTGCCTTGCTTTAACGAGCTAAACAGTGATAGCATTCTTTTAAGTCCTTCCTTAATTTTGTTACTTAAAATTCTAAAATGTATATAGTCTTATAGAATCATGCTCAATTTTTTTTCTCTTTCTTCATGCCCACACAACCTCACCATTCAACCTCTGAACTTCCCCACCTCACATGTTTCCCTTGTTCTTGTTTCACTTAGGCCTGTGCATCTCCCATCCTGAAAAGAAAAGTGTTGTAAGTAGAAGGCGTTCAGAGAAAACCAAGAACCATTTGTTTCAAAACAATACCTTAAAACTTTATTAACTTTTGTATAAATGATCAATATTAAAACTAGCTATTGAAGTTGATAACTTTCCAGAACAGTTACAAAAATGTAGTTGTTTGTTCAAAATAAACAAGCACCTCAGAACAGAAGCCTTATGATGAAATCTGCAGTTACTCACAGGTATAAGTTACTTTCTGTTGGGTACTGCAAATGATAATTAGATGCCAAAAAGAATTTTGAGGTCAGCCAAAGTGAGCTTAGTGAAGGTTTCTCCTTTGCCTGACAGAACCTGCTGGGCAAGACCTTTCTTCCTCTTCTGGAGTTGTAGGATCTTTTCTTCTACCGTTCCTTCACAGACAAACCTAAAAAAAAAAATTTAAAAAGGACAAAACAAATCCACACCATCTCAAATGCTATGAAATAAATGTCAGTGTTATACAAACACTTCCCCAGTACATTTCAAAAGATTCATCTTACTTAGAAATTAATAATTAGCCAATTATGTGACTGACAAAATATTTTCCTCCTATTTTGTCTCAAACTGCAACAACCTCTGAACAGAAAACAGCTATCCTCATTTCCAACCATGATAGCATTTAAAATATAAGTCTGATGCACTTCAGGTTTCAACTTAGGTCATCTGAAGTAACAGCAATTGTGCAACAAAATCCTGTAATTATTTCATGATAAGTGATGGCACCTATTATACAAAAAACACTGTACCCAAAAGAACATTTTAGATTCAAGTCTTTGAATGTGCTGTGCATTTAATTTAATCTTTCAGTACTCAGATGCTTTTTATAAAAGTCAATTTTGCCACTTATTAGAAATGCTTTATGTGTTTTTTATTAGTGATACTAGAAAGGTTCAGGCTTAGGGATCACAGTGAAAAAATCTCCACTCAATCAAGAGAAATCTTTTGGTGCCCAAACTGTTCTCAGGAATGAACAGGATATTCCCAATACTCCAGGCTGAAAAACAAGAAACCCTGCTAGCTGTCAGGACAGCAACATGCATGCAAATGCCACACAGAACACATGAAAACATGTTTATCTCACTGCCCAAATCTCAATGCTACTGTCAGACCTTGTGTCTAGCTGTAAGTAGAGAAAACAATGTCTCATGTCACTGACTAAAGCCAGACAGTATATAAGCAGCAGCTCCTCCTTCCACTAAGTAAAATGCTGACCTGTGTATCACAACATCCTTCTTCTGCCCCACTCGGTAAATGCGGTCACATGCCTGGTCCTCCAGAGCAGGATTCCTAAAAGGTAATTAAAGAAAAAAATAAAACCAACAAAACCATTTATACTCATTTTCCTGCCTCCAGGGAATCCTGTTTTCTTCCTCTGTAAAACTAAAACTGCTCCCAGGCTACCTCAGGTTT
>WBNQ01082405.1:1243-14407 GCA_013401375.1 Spizella passerina | reverse complement strand
TCTGTGAAGAATATATTGGGCAGCAATGAACAACAGTATACCTTAAAACCCCTCAACATCTCAAATCAATATATAAGGCTCCATACTAGTGGGAAGTTTTCAAATTATTTATGTCAAGATAACACCTAGAAATTATTTGAAAGATTGAGCTATGATCTGGAACCCACAGTTCTATACCTAGAACAATCTGTCCACAATGGTGGACAGACAGTTGGGTGTCTCTCAACTTTTCATTTGAGTTAAATGGACCCAAACAGGTACTTAAAATAACAAACATCACACAGACTGGCTGCTCCTGACTAATTCTATCCACTGGCATTCATCCTCTGAAAGACATTCATGCCAGACATAATGCAGGCAATAGAAGCAGCTTGTGCAGCTGCTTTTCTACAAAGAGAAAAAGGGACAAATTCTTTCAGAAGAGTTGCTCTTACTCTGGAGATTATTATACAAGGATGATGATCAGAAGCAAAAAAACTCACAGAACTCAAGCAGTTCAGATTTTACAAACTTTTTTACAAGCCAGTTTTGACCTATCTCAAATTTATTTACTTTGCTTTTAAAGAACCAGTTGCATGAAATCCTTTGGGGAAGGAACTCTCTCATGATCTGGAATGATGGACATATATTAAAAAAAACAACTTAAACACAAACACTACAAGTGTCCCAAACAGGTACAGAACAAAGCTGTTGAAAACTTCTCACAAAACTGTTCTTCATTCACAGCAGGAATAAGACCAGCTTCAATCCTGCAGCTGAGCAAGTCAACATCTGTTTCACTAATGACATGAAACTATAACAACATCCAACTCCTTCAGGGAAGCTCATCTCTGTCCATGTAACTTCTAGAGGGAGTTAAATATCCAAACCTAATCTCCAACCATTTGATCCTGTAAGTGAACACATCTGCTTTGAAATTGAGTAAATAGATAAGATTTTGACAAGTTATAAGGAATATTAAATGTTTTCACACAAACTGCCTCTTCATTTAAACATGCAGAAACATTCTGTAAATCAAGATGAACATATTTTTTCCTACAAGGAGATACCAAGTTACGCTGTAATTGAGCAATCCTTGCAAGTTTTGCTGAAAATTAAAAGTGTAAAAGAACAAAACAAAATCACACTCCTGGTGACCCAAATTTACTAAACAGAACTCAGAAACACAGAGTTATTTTTAAAACTAATGTTTGCATAGCTAACAAAACTGCTGCTTTAAACAGTAGTTTCTTTAGCTGTGAAAACCACATACTACTACAGCTATGTTGCTGATAGTTGATTTAAATGGCAGTACACAACATCACATGCATGAAAACAATCCCACACACATTCAGAAAAAAAAATCTTTTAGCAAACTTTCACTGACAAGTTGTTACTATGACTGTAATGAGAATGCTCAGATCTTCTAAATTCTAAAACAGAACACTAAATTGAACAGAAGTTTAGTGTTTAAAGGTAAATTGTCAGTAATCCAAACATCTGATCAGAGTGAGAGACAATAAATAAACTTCTACTGGTCTCATTAAGCAAAGGGGTTTTTTTCCTTTTTTTCTTGCAAGATTCATATGAAGACATAGTTAGTTCCAGACACATTTTTTGATGTAGCTCCCTGAAAGGACTTCTGCACATCTGAGGAACAAAATATATTACTAGGAAATTCAAAAGATGTTGCAAAAACATGACAGCCAAAGTTTACAACATCTTCCAGCCATTTGATGCTATTTCTCTTTTGCATCCTTCTTCCAAAGAGAAGGAAAATTAGTTTTACTTATAGTATGTGAACGTTTTCCACTGTACCTGGCAGGCCTTTGCAGTTATATCAGATGGCGTATCTTGGGAAAAAGCTGGCCTCAGAGCAGCCCCAACCTGATGATAAGAAGAAAAGTTAAAAATCCAATTACAACAGGGACATAGTGTTGTTTATCTCATCTTGTTAAAGGCTCAAGGACAAGTACAGAACAAGCAAGACAAAATTGCCAAATTTGGCATTGTTGTTACATCCAAAATTATGCTTGCTGTCTAGCAAATATTTGCAATAGCAGACTTTAAACAACAACAACAACAACAATAAAGTCTTATACTACGTTTTTTCCTTGCCCCACTGCCTTTTTAAGTCTCAACTATCTTTGTGAAATATGTGGTATTATCTTCCCTCTGTTAATGAATATCCTTTTAATTACTACAGTATCACAGGTGCAACTTCTGTTAAGGATCAATAAGCCAATGACAATTTGATGTCCAAAGGAACAGCAATATGAAATTAAATGTTTTTGGTTGGATTTGCATCAAGTCTGCAAAGTGACAAATACTGACTGGAAAATGCCTTTTAGGCAGTTGCTATATGGCAATACTTTTCTGAAACAAATGGAACAAAGTCCATGAGAAAGAAGCAATGGTTACAGCACTACAGAAGGAAGAAGAAAAAGGCAGGAAATGAAAAGGATGAAATTCTGCCTTTAGAAAGTATTTGGAAAGATCTTGACAACAGAGTAAAAACAAAAAGGGTGAAAGAGTTAAGCTATGCAACAAAAAAAGCACAATAATATATCCAAATAAATCTTTAATTGCCCACTTCCCAGTGATATACTTTTGTAGTTTTCATTGGAACAGAAGTACATTCACTAATTCCCAAGAAAACTGATTTATTAGCTTAAATCTAGAACTGAGTGAAAAATATTTTCCAATTCTTAGTTCTACAAACTAATAGCCACTTTTGCCAAAAATTAAATGTAACTTACATATTTGGCTTTCAAGTTACTGAATTTTAATTTTATCAGCTACTAAATTACAACAGCTAGAATGAGATACAAAAATACAATTTGAAAAGGTAAGTGAGTCTCTGCAGCACATTTTCACACACAGAAGAATTTCCTCACAGCTTTTTTTCAAATTACAAAATGTTCTCAAAGCTAATACTGGCATATTGGCATAAATACACTATTTCCTGAAGTTATGAAGGAGGTCTCACATTTGCCTGATACTGCTCCAGTATCACATGGCCTGGAAACTCTGGCTCGGGAACAGATGCAAATTTCTTGATGATGTCCTCAAGAGCCTGAAGCCCCGCCATGCGCAGCTGGTTGCTGTGGTCTGTGGCAGCCATGAATGCCATCCGGATAAGGTCAGAGAGATGCAGTACCAAGAAGTCATCTTAGAACAAAACAGAAAGAACTATCTAGTAACTTAAAAGAAAGCTAACATGATGAATACTTGCAGTATTTTGTTCATTGACATCCATGAATTTTACCTATTTGTTTTCAAAGGTCCACATTTAATGCATGGAAGAAGCAGGAAAGAATGCAACCTAGTTTTCTTTCTTGTTTTCCACTTTCCCTCCCCCCACAAAGTAATTCTGTGGCTTTTATTCCTATGACAACCTTAAAAACTGAACAGAAATTGTGTAGAATGAAGTATGTAAATGTGGCTAAGTAGCTTAGAATATATTAAACCATTTAGTAAAGCCAATTTGAATGATCCCCCAAACATACAGAAAATCTTCAAGGCAATTCCTGCTCCAGCTCGAGTCCTATGCTTACAGTGACCCCTGTTGATGTCAACACCTAAATCTGAGTATGCCTCTGGTTCTCCGCCAAAAAACACATGCAAGGCTGTAAGCATGCAGACAAGCAAAATACATAGCTTGGTAACATTTCTGAAAGGATTATTCTTCTCTAGGTAGTTATTTTATTGTTTTTCTTACTCTCAATTTGAAATTACCACATGTTGTACAACTAACATGAAAATAAATTATTTAACAACATCCACTGTGACTAATGAAACCCATAAGTTGCCTAAGCTATTTTCAAGTCTCAAGGTAAAAAAGGAAAATGTTTTTGTGGCTGAAACTTTTCAGAGGTGAATCAATAAAGAAAGACTGAAAATCACCTCCAAAATACAGTGATAAAGTCTGCCCTTACTTTTGCAGACCGTCAGAGACAATAGTAAAATCTGAACATTTAAGAAGCTGCATTTGGGGGGGACAGAATTTTGCTGAGTTTTCCTTTTTACAATGATACTGAACACATGAAAGTTCACTTTAAACAAACAGATAAAATTCTCCAGATTATGATATGCGATTCTCTGCAGGACCCTATAAGCAGCAGTTATTTCATTATTTTCTTTGTAATGCAATGCCATGACAAAATAAACTTTCCTGAAATTGCTCCTTCCTAGTCTTCAATGGCCTTGGCCTCAAATCAAGTCAAAAACCAGATTCTCACAAAAGCAATGCTGGAACCAGGCTGCACTAAAGCAACACAGGCAAAGACCTGATAACTCTCCATATCATAACAGACATCCTCAACAACACAGACACCAAAATCCATTAATGTCACACATTCCAGGATGCTCACAATATTCATCCTACATACACAAAGTCTTCATGAGCACTACACAGGTGAACCCAAACAACCACAAACACGGACAACTCAAGGACAGACACATCTGAAAAACATTTCTTCACAAAACTACTACGCCATCTAGGACCCCTCAATTTTGATCCTCTAACTCATAAAACTATCTTTGGAACATGAGCTTGAAAACTAAGATTTATCACTCTCATGGATACCAAAAGAACAAACCTTATAAAGTCTATGTCTTTTTATAACTCCCTCCCACATCCCCCCCTCCCTCTGCAACCAATGCCATGGCAATAATTACCTAGCTTGATCCCTTCTTTTTTTCTTTTCTAGCATCTCTTCAGATTGGAGATACTAAAATAATCTCAAGTTTAATTCATTCCTGTCATTACATTAAACCCTGAAAACACTGCCAACTTGCCCTTAGCTAGAAGTTTATTGCTTCTGTTTCAGAACTGAGAAAACCCTTGCATCTCTATGGTCTTTTTGCCCTAAGCAGACCAGTCTTTCAGAACTGCGATGTTCCAGAAAACCTCATTTTTGTGCTAACGGTACTCTAACTACAGTAGTTATAAAGACACAGTTTATTGATTATTGCTGGGCATTTCCTTTGGTTTTGACCATCTGAATGAAAGAATACATGCTTATTTTTTTTTTTCTTGGTTGTGTAATCTTAAGCTGTAAAGAGGTGCCAAAATGAAAATAAAAAATGAAGAACAAAACCAAAGCATGCAATTACTTTTTGGGTTTTTAAGTCTGGCTGAACGAGCCAGTGCCAGGTCGAAGTGAGCCTTGTTGGCATTCTCACACAGCATGATCACCCGGCACAGACAGTCTGCCGCAAACACCCGAGTGGCCCAGCGAGGTGCCACAGAAGGCTTGGACTTGTCCTCTTCACCCAAGGTGGTAAACATTGTGTCATCATCCATCTCATCCTTCTTCTCCAGCTCCTCATCCTTCCCTCCTCCCAAGGGAGCAGCAGTGCTCATGTCTATGACACAGAACAATTAAAATGAATGCAAACATGCCACAGTTAAAATCCACAGAAGGCAGTTAAGGACATGAGCTCAAGAATTTCCTTATACTGAGATTCAGAGCAGACTAATTCTTCTGTAGAAACATTTGACAAATGTCCAAAAGCAAGAGTGTATCATTACAAGAGATGGTTTTCACCTCTGTTCTGGATTAAATTACCCTTTATTTGTCTTACATGTTATGAGATAAATTCCTGTGAATATTAATTCTCCACAGTTACCAACTATGGCTGAATCCAATATCTAAATTGCCCAATTTTGTAAATTAACCCATTAAATTGCCAATAAACAAGATGAGGCTCAGAATTAAAAGAATTATCAGGCTCAGAATTAAAGAATTCAGCTCAGCTTTGAACTATTCAGCTCCCACTTCAAGTGGAAGACAAAAAGCAAATTAAACTGAAACAAAATTACCAAGCTCCGTGCCATGGATAGCTATGCAGCCAAGTAAGTCACATTTTTGGGTGCTATCAGTGGCCAACATTCAAAAAATTATTTTCTCTAGGTGTAGATTAGAGACTTCATTTCAGAAAATAAAAATTATTTCAGGGATTACATAAAAAATCAAAAGCCGAACATGGACCAAAAAATCCCTCACCAGATATGCATATATACTTTTGCTATTCAGAAATGAAAACATAAATCCTCAATGACAAGGTCTAAATCAGCAAAATGCCAAAATACTGACAAAAATTACCCCAGCAATAATTAGAAGAGAATTAAAGGAAATTATTGCAATGCATGCTTCTTAGAAACTAAGGCATGCTTCTTAGAAAGTCTAAATTTAAGCAGCTGAAGGGCCAAGACATTCAATAAAGAAAAAGGCCATGGCAAATCAAACATGGAGGATGCTAATGCATAACAACAGCCTTTTGAGAAGGCATCCAGGACCTTATGTGGCTGATTTGTAAATCTCTGCTTAAAAGTAAACCACATTTTGGTCATATGCCAGTTAGTGGGATCAAAGGAGATCAAAGTGAAGTTGCTGGCTTACAATACACCTGAGAGAAATTTATTTAAATATGGTTTCCTTTGAGACATGTCACCTACTAATAAATAAATAAGAAATTGGACAACCATGTAAAAATTTTAAGACCCATCCCACATGAAATAACAAAAGGCCATGCCAATTTAAAACTCAGGAAATGAGGTCTTTCTCACTGGGCAGATTTGTGGTAACAACATTGCATAAAGAAATTATTGGTAGCATTACTCATCAGTAAATGTAAAGCTGGCAGCATTTAGAAACAGCTTCAGGATGAACTCACACATGCCAATAAACAAGTATAAATGCAATGGAAATGAGCGGATTCTGCGTCATAACCATCCTACAAGCTGAAAAACAGGAATAAGGTCTCAGGGGACAAAGTCTGTGCAAACAAATCTGCAAGGCTGAACAACAAACAAAAATTTCATCACCATGGTAACCCAGCATCACATCAGTAATTCATTAAACCTCATAAAAGAAAGCTCAGAATGTGTACAGAGGTCTTCTCTCTGTACAATCCTGATGTATACAGGCTAAAAAGGATGTCTGCTTTCACTAAGATACTGAAATGTCAGACTTACAAACACCATTCTTCTCCACTGGAAATCCTACTTCAAGCAGCTAACTTTTTACTTTTACAAGTAATATTCTGAAACTTAACATCTATAATTCCTTCTTTCTATGGCAGTTTAATGGCACTACAATCCAATTCTGTATACAATATAACCTGCATCTCAACTAGGATAAAAGAGAAGCTCCGAACCAATATTGCCAGAACACACTAATGCTAAGGACATACCATCATTTATGTGAATGAGACAGAACACTTACCACTGGAAGCTGCAAGGACATCCTTACAAAGCATGAGCCAGTGAGAAAGGTTTTCCACTGCCAGAGATGAAAGCATGTGTCCCAGAGTGTCGTGGATATCTGAGCAGAGTTTCCGATCGGTCTCTCGGTCCAGCATCCCGAACAGGACGCCCTCCAGGCCCGTCTCTGTTATATTAACCCCCTGATGCCGGCAGTGCGCGTCTCGCCGAGAGCCAGCCCCTGGTGCAAAAGGATTCATGTCTGCAAAATGAGAAGGAAAAAAGCTTTTCTAAAATCAGGAACTCAGTTTTAAAATTTCATGCAGCAGATTTGCATTGGTCATTGTGTACCCGTGTGTGTATAGCTCAATCAAAGATCACCAAGATGTTATTGATATTTTTCTGAATCAACTAGAAAGATTCTAATACAGCAATTAATTTCATCTGCAAGGCAAATAACACCTCCAAGTATTAGTTAAAAAAGTAAAAAAAAAATCCTCTCTTCAGGGCATATAGCCATGAATTTGTAAAAAACCTAACAGTACTGGAATCTAAAGACTCTTCTCAGAGACAAACATCATTGGCATCATTTGAGTAAGGTCACAATTCTGCATCTGTATGAAGACTGTGCTGATCAACACTGTTGAGCCTCCTATTTTCAAAATAAAATGATACATGTAAGAATTAGACCAGCCAGCAAAGTCCACAGGCATTGCAGATACGATGCTGACAGAATATAACACAGCCAAGCATCTGGATCAAACAGCACACCATTAAGTCAATTTTCAAAATAACAAGAGCTATAATACCAGACTGTAAAATAACTGCAAAATGCTTCCACTGTGTATATATATACCATGTTCCCTATTTGATTGCCAGCCTTAATGAGAGAGAGAGAGAGAGAGAGAGAGGTTTAAGTCTGAATTTCAAAAGTAGTTAAATTACAAACAAGATTTCAGAGGTAAAAGCAGGGCTGTGGCCAGAAGTTACCGAAGTCAGAAGGGACAATTAAGGGTTTTTCTCACTAAGGGTACAAGGGGGTTTTGGGCTTTTTCCCGTCTTTCTGAAGGCAAAGCACACATATGCACACATGTCCATTTAACTGTTCCAAAAAGGCCATGTGAAAGAAATACATACTGATGGCACTGCTCTCTTTGTCTCCAGCGTTCTTTGCCAAGCTCATGGCATATTCACACACTTCTGACGCTTCCCTCTGAGCCAGCTGCCGCAAACACGCCACTGCAGCCCGGCGCAGCAGCAAGTGAGAGCTGCACAAATGGACCTGAAAGTCAAACCCACCACAGGTGAGTGAACTGCAGCATCGCAGTACCAATAAATCAATGCTGCTAAGGACTAAAAACATTCCATTTTTCAGTTATAAACCCATGTGTGAACTGCTGGGAATCAAGTTCTGAAGGTTCAGAAGTAAGCACTTCTCATAATATACAAATATCAAAATATAGCTGACATACACAGAGCTGACAGCTGTCTGGCTAAAGAGAAAAAAGCTTAAATATTGGAACTACTGTGCCAGGGTGATTTAGATTAATTACAGTTTCCAATTTGTTACACTCCAGTACTACTCTGCCTCATATTCTGCTATAGCTGCAAATCACTTTCTTTTAAACAAAAAAGCCATTATCAGGTGCACTGCGCATGACAGCTATAATAAAACCTGCATTTCCCATTAGTAACAGGAAATCTACAGCATTAAGTTATTAAAAGTGCCTCTCAATAACACAGCAAAGGATTTCTTTGCTAATTCCTTTGAATCACGTATAGCACAAGCAAATATTTTCCTTACAGAAGAATTGTGTACGGTCTCTATTTTTGTGAGAGGAAATAGCTCCACAGAAAAGTGAATGTTTTTCCACAGTGAAAGAGGTGAAGAGTGCCCTTTAAGAAACTCTAACTCTTTATTTACTCCAGGGTAATTTGGTTTCAATAAATCAAATATCCATTTGCTTTCTTGGTCTTACGTTATTATGGGGATGGAAAATGCTTCCCTAAATGAAAGGGTTCTACAGTTTATAAAGCATTTTAACAGTACATCTTTATTCCACATATGAATATACAAGAATTTAGTCCTAAAAAAACAGGCAGTCTTTAAAGAATTTCTAAATATCACAACTGAGGTTGTTTCAATGACCTAAAACACAGAACATTTGGGAGATTTATTGATGTAAAGGGTATTCCATGATTCCAGCTACAAAACAAATAACTACAAGTCATGAAGCCAATGCAGGAAGAAGAAATTAAAACGAGAGTGTGGAACTGCATGGTTTAATTTTGATACCTGGCATTAATTCCATTCTGAAGAGTTGGCTGATGGTGCAGGTAAGGCAGACCTTGCCTGCATAACTATGCATTTGCAGTATGAAGAAATGCCCAAGACAACTCAGAGGAAATCCTAACAAACTAAGTACAACTTGAAAGTAAGGAATATGAGAAAGGAAAACAAAAATAGCTTTCATTTAGCAGAAGACCATAAACTATCAGGAGAGAAACAGGAGAAAACCATGGGAAAAAGTTTCAAAACAGCACTAATTATTCACGTATGAACTTCACTGTTTGTAACATCATCCACTGGTATTTACAGAGTAAATGGCTGTAAGGATTATCTCTCCTGATGTACATCATATTCATACAAAAGAGCTTATCTCCTTCTGGATGTGCTGCAGCCCTTTCATGCAAAATTCTGTGAAGTGACAAGTGACAGGTTCTGTAAATACACTGCACTCCCAGGAGTGCTTGGGGCAGGGTGGGGCTTGGGTGTGCACAGGGCTGAGGAGAAGCACCTAATCATGAGAGGATGCCCTAGGGAAAATCTGGATGGCATACTAAGAAAAAGGTCCAGTGTTGACATAAGTAGGATTGCATTCCTTCAGGTAACACTGAGTCATCAGCACAGCAAAGAATGGCATAAACAAGCTTGCAAAACATCTAATAGACATTAGGGAGAAGCTTTTCAAATATCTCTGTATTGGACTACTGAACCCGCTAAAAATAACTTTTACAATAGTAATTATTTTTAAAAAACCAACAACCTGCACCAAAACCATACCCCCTTTCCTCTTATATTCATACTTGGTATGTTTTGGGTTCAAGCCCTTGACTTACTTCCAGGCCTAAGCCAGGACTTGCTGACAGAACACTAATGAAAGAAGGTGGCAACATTAACAGCAGCAGCACAAGAGTTTGTATGTCAGCCCCTAATATTCTGACAGTGATAACATAAATCCAACATCTGCTACCTATTCCCAGCTTGTTCACTTCCCTCTTTGCATGCAACCAGTTGGAGCAAACAGAGCATTTCAGAACCTTTTTTACTCAGTTATATTATTCATAAATGCTTGCTATCTTACACTATTGAGGGTGAAAAAGAATCAGCCCCTATGACTTCAGTTTGGGCAGCATTCTGAAAATATGTAAAATGGCTTGGGGACTTCAGGGTTTTTACAAATATTACTTGCTTATTAAACATGGCTATCCTTGACATCTTGCTAAATATTTCCCCTGTCCTCTGCTAAGCACATGCCTAAAACTTGGAGGACCAAAAGGGATGCACTTGATACTCACACAGAGACTGGGAACCAGACTGGACAGGTTGACATGCCGTGGTGCAAACATATGAAGCTGCTGAAGGCAGGATATAGCAGCTGCCTGAACAAGTGAGTCTGAATGGTCTTGTGTGATTGCACATCCCACCAAACAGGAAGAACGGATTGTTGAAATCGTAGCTCCGTTACCTAATCATGTAAGAGGATATCCTTAACACAGCAAAACCTTTCTATCACATCTGCAGACTTTAAACCTTTGAGAAGCAAGAATTATTGAAGCTTCAATAACACAAAAAAGAGTTCCCAAATTAACATGCAACTTTTCTCATTTACCATGCAAATGAGAAACACTGCAGAGTGTTTCAGAATCTCTTTTTTAGCTCAGTTAAATAACATGCTGTCCAAATAAAATTCTGGATCGATAATCTCCAGCCAGAAATACTGTGAGACTATCTTCTCAGGTCATGAAACCAGTTAATTATCTGAAGTTATATTTTAAAAGTCTCTTTAATTCTATATATGTATAAGCAACATTTCACACACTGAGCCATTTCCTAAAATATCAGGTAACTCTTTAAGTTAATATCTATCTATACAGATAATTTTAATTAGCTCCAACAGATGAGCAGCACTCATCTATGCTCTGCTAGAACAAGCATTTTAAAAGAACAGTATTTGATTTGAAGAACAATCCAATTCTGCTTTTTAAGAATTAACCCACATCGGGTTTATAAAAATATTTTCAATTACAGAAATATAACCTGCAGAAGGCATTCTACTTAAGTTGTTATTTTAAAAGTTAACCATATTCCAGGTCAAAAGCTTAACAGATACACAAGTTCTTTTAAACCATCTAGAATTATGTCATAATTAAAATCTTAAGTCTAGCCATTTAGAGTTAAAATTCCATTAGCGGCTCTCTGACATTGTAGACGGGGGGGGTCAAAGATCATCCTATAAATAGTCCTAAAAATCCCAGTTAGATAAAGTCACAAATCTGTGGTTTTAACACCTGAGGCACAGAATTTCAGACACAGTGTTCGGCATGACAAGATTTAAAGTCTCTACAATAAGGTACAGAGATCTAAGGATATCAAGAATCAATGGAAATTAATTATAGTTCACAGTATCACCCATTGAATCAAACTTAAGCTCTTGCCATCAGTTTAAAATTAAATAAACACATCTTTAAAAAAATGGAGGAAAAAGCTTGTCTGATGCCCCACAAAGATACACACAGTAAAATATGCAGCAAGGGTTCCATGGCTTACCTACCATGCAAATTTACCATTAGCCAAAACATCATGCATCACTGCAACTTCTTTATACAAATCTCAAACTGCAGTCAAAAAAGCCCCAGGCAGTCACAAGGAGGATCAGCATAAATCTGTTTGCAGGACTGAAACTGAAACAGCCAACATTGCCTCCCCCACCTGCCACTAACAAAAACTTATATTCTTCCATTTAAGGTTATAATATCATCTTTGTACAAGGTAGATTTTTTGTTTCACATCAAATTGCCACTCACCTTGCAGCTCAGGCCCAACAGTAGTTATGATAGCCCCAAGGCACCTGCCCAGGCACTGATGCACTTCTGTGTGTGATGGTGGGACAGTCAAGAGCAGGGTGAGAACGAGCGAGAGCGTCGGCTCCACGTACCCACGGTACATTGGTCCACTGGAATCCACGATCAAGGCAAGGGAATGGAGAGACCAGGTCTACCAAAAACACAAAGGAATGTTTTTTCACTAATGCATTCAGGAAATTAAACAGTTTTTTATGCAGTTGGAGCCTAGCTCTGTACTCCTGTTCTTAAGCACATCTAATTTACTACCCTGACTCCAGAAGTGTTTCCAAATTTCCCAGACCTCAAGCAATCACCTGAGAGTTTAAATATATTTAACATATTGTTTGGTTATCAGCAGTTCTGGGGATAATGGAAATAAGGTGACAAAGAATTTGAGAGAAAATATGCTTAAGAACTTCAAAGAAAAATACGAGCACAAAAAACACATCCACTTAAAACAAAAAGGAAAAAAGAAAAGTGACTTGAAACAGGAGAAAGAGCAAATCATTCCACTATAAACCTGGAGGCACAGTCTGAAACGGGCAGCTTACAAAGCCCTTAGCAGAGATGGTCTTTTATATTCCAATAGGAAATGATTTTCATGACAAGCTGAAAGGTTCACATGCATCTTTCTAACTTTCTTATTAGCAGGTACAAGAGAAAAAAGCAGTATTGTTCAGAGTACTATAGCATGAGGGGAAAATATGGTGAAAGACAGACCTATTTCAGTTGAAGGTGAGTAAACAACAAAAGAGCAAAGTAATTTATTGTAATTGTCAAAGCAAGAAGCAGGTAAGAGGACTGTCCTTTTAGATACTGACATTTCACTGGAAATAAATTCCACTGAC
>WBNQ01082403.1:1713-13982 GCA_013401375.1 Spizella passerina | reverse complement strand
CCCCTGTGCAGAGCTTGGTCCCACTGTGCTGCTCCTCTGTATGCTCATAACCTGTTAGCAGCCTGTGGTCACCACCAGCCCATCTGACATTAACTTTTTTCCAGGTTTCTGCCTCCCAGTAAATTGGTGATTTACCACCAAAACTTTTTATTGAATGTTTTTGAAGTCTGCATCTTGGTTTACTTACTTCTGCCCATGCTGGCTGAGGGATGCATTGCCCCTGTGACTTTGTGCCTTTGGTGCCTCTTGACTTAGGAGAAGGAAGCTGAGCTGGTGGGAATGAACCAGCTCTGCTCAGCCACTGAGCCTCAAAGCAGTAGTGGCTTCAGAAATTATGATGGTCCCACCTCATCCCTTAAACAGACAATATTGCCATGTAGACTGGCTTAAAGCTCTGCCATAGTTATGCCACCCAGACTGGCTCTGGCAGGGAAGAGCACTGTAAATCAAATTTACTGTTGTATTAGTGTGAAAGTGCTCATATCCCAGCCAGTTTGAATTAATTTTTCAAGAAAGTTTTTCTCCGAGACATTATCAAATATATTACAGTCTTCATCGTCTAATTTTGTAATTCAATCAGGGGAAAATAAGGCATTGAAGGTAGTTCAGCATGATTTGTTTTTATAGACCAACTGCTTCATCCTCTTCATTCCACTATCACTTAGCCTCTTAAACATTTTTTTCCTTTGATTTTTCACTATAAATTTAAAGTTAGGTTTATTAATTTATTCTTCACACCAGGCAGGATAACAAATACAAGTTTTATGCATATATGTGTATATAAAGAGAAAAGTCTTTACAGATTTAGAGAGCTTCTGCCTTCTTGACAAGTTCCTCAGCCTGGAATTAAATTGGCTGCAGGGTTTGGAAACGAGACTTCATGCCTTTTGGGCTGCTGAGTGTTTTTCAGAGTATTCTGCTCAGGTCTATCCCTCTGTGTGGGACAAAGAGAGCAAATATTGCTGAATTTTTCAGTAATAATTTTCTTAGCTGTTTTAACAATTATTTAATTTCCTTTCTCTCTGTTTTTATTATTTTATTTTGGTTTATGCTTTAATTATATTTAAGGAGTATTAATCCTTCTATATCCTGTTTGTTCTCAATCTCCCTTGATCTAAGGAATTGTGATAGAAATTGAAATTAGATACAGCCTTTTACTTCTGAATGTCTGCAGAAATCCCATTCCACCCTCCTGCTGCAGGGCAGCTGGATTTTAGCTATTTCTTCCTCTTTTTTATATATTGTTATTTAATTCTTAATAACAAAACATATTGTCTTCAGTATGTTTCTTTTCTATCTAAATTCATTATGCTGCTGGTGTATTTAGGAGCAATTTGGGCTTATTCTGTCTGCTTAAAGATTTCAAGTAATGCCTCTTGGCTGCTGCTGTCTGTTAAGGTGCTATTGGAGTTAATGGGATGTCAGCATGTGCCAAAACCCCTCATCAGCAGAGCACAGTGCTCCACTCTGGCATGTTAAAGCTGGACTTGTAAAGGTAAAGCAAGGCACTTTTAACCTTTTGATATGTATAGGTAAAGGCATTGATTTAAGTTCTGCTGGACCCACTGTGATCAGGTTGCACCAAAAAAATTCACTTTCTCCTAAATGCATCCCAGTGGAGCAGCTGGAATCCGTGCTGGGTTCTGGGGTGATCCAGCAAAGGGCTCTCACTTGGGTTTGCTCCTACCACAGCTTTGCCAGTCTCAGGTGAGGGTTTTGGGACCAGCCTCAGGGGCAGGCTTTGTGTTAATCTGCCAGAAAGGAATGAAGTTCTGCTTTCCTGCTAAAAGAGGAGAGAGATGCTATTAAATTTTGTTGATTGAGTATTTTACTAGGATGTGCTGCTGGGCCTTTGAATGCCTGCCAGGTGCCTCTCTTTTTTTAATACCTTGCTTTGTTATTTCATTGAGGCAAAGCCTGGCATTTATTTACCTGCTATTAGACAGCTTGCAGAAAGCTGTGTAAGCTCTCCTTTTGCAAAAGGCACATTAGTTCAAATTCCTGGTTGCTGTGCTGCTCTGCTTTGATACCTGCCTTTGGAAACCTTCCTGGATGCAGGCAGGGAGGCAGCATGCTGTCTGAACCTGTGCCTTGAGGATGAATCCTGGTTTCCAACCAGTGGCAGAAATGTATATACTATCCCTGGATCAGGTTTTACCTTTAAATTTCATTTTTGTTTTTACAAAGAACAAAATTTGTGGTTTTCAAAACCAGCAGGCTTTTGTGCAAATTCAGGATCCTCTAACATCCCCTATTCTTAGTGGAGAACCTTAAGTTCTGAACTCAGCACTTGAGGGCTTTTCCCAAGAGCCATTTCCAAGTATTTTACTGTCAGAAGTCAGTGCTAAGCTGGCATGTACACAGAAGGCTGTGTGCGCTTCAGGACCTCTGAACTCTCCTATGGCACACGAATTCTGGAGGTTTTATGGCCCTTGCACCATCAGTGTCTGCAGTGCACTGTGAATGCAAAGGTGCAGGGAAGTTCCAGGCAGGAGAAATGAGTGTGGGGATGGAGGAGGGAGAGGCAATGCAGCAGTCCAGGCTCTTATTGGACAAATCCTTCATGTCACCCTTACCAAGGCAGGCAGAGAAGGAGGAAACTCCTCTCTCTTCTCCCACAGGCATGGAAGGGGGAGATGCAGGTGGGGAGGGGCTTCATGAAGCTGTTAACAGCTGGTGGTCAGTGCCTATTTGTCTACATGGAGCTTCAGAGCCCAGGAGTGGCTGGAGCTCCCATTTGCCATTTGGCAGGCTCTGCAAGGATAAATAATCCTGGCTGTAATTTGCACTAATGATTTCCTAAGCACGCTGGCATGTCTTGATCAGTGGAGGAGGAGGGAAAGCAGTGCTTCTGGCTTTTTTTGGGGTGTGAATGGGGAAGGCAGGAGGAGGCTGGGGAGAGGAGGGAGCAGCAAGTGTTTCCCATTTTGGTTAGTGGTGTGGGAGATGGAAGGTTGGTGGTTGAATTTTAATTTCTTTTATTGGTCTGGTAAGACAGTAGCTATGGGAGATGCCTTACCCACGGATGTGGCTGCAGTCCTTGCAAGTTTTACTGAAAGATCTTGTCTTGATAAAGAGGTTTGGTTGATGCACAGTCCAGCACAGTTCTGTCAGGTTAAATTATTGAGAAGGTATATATGACTGTCTTGATTAAGAAGGTGTAGAACAAATGCAAAATACACAAACTTATGCTAGTTCAGAGCAGGGGGAACTGTGTGTGAAAGCCCACAGTTATTAACCTCATGTCTCCATCACAGTCAGATCAAATTGAACAAAACCATCTCAGTACCTTCCTGAATTATCACAGTTAGAAGATTTGAATTTGAACTTACACATTTAGAGGCTGGAAATAGTTCAGCACACTCCTGCATGTGTTTTGAGTGAGCAGAAGCACTGCGTGCTCTGTGCTCATGCCTCGAGCTGCAGCTGTTGAAGAGCAGGGGGTCAAACACATTGTGGTACCAAGAAAAATCTTCAGCTGTAATTTCCTAGAAGCTGTAGGCTGAGGGAAATGTTTCTAGTAAATATTGGCTCCTGGAAGATAAAGAAACTGCAAGTTCTCATCTGAGGTTGTTTATCCCTGTTTCTGGGGCGTATCACAAATGCACAGATCGTGCTTTTGCTGTGGCTCTGCCTTTCCTTCTGCCTCAGACACGGGAGATGTGGGCTGGGAGGTGGGGAGATGCTGTGTGTGCACTTCTGGAGGAGTGAGCACCCAAGGATGCACCCGTGTTCCAGCCTCCATCAGCTGTGACAGCAGCTCTGAGATTTGCCATCTCAGTGGTGTTTTTATCTTTATTTTATTTTTTTTTTGTTGGGGGTGCTCCTCTTACCAGATTAGCTGAGCTTTACTGAGAAAGCAGCTGGCAGATAATTTCATTACTGGCCACCTGTTGAGAAGTACATATGTGCCAGCATTTTTCTAAGCATAGGAGTTTAAAAAGTAGCAAAGGGAATTAATAGACAAATCCTACTGAAATTCCTCTAACATCCTTCGTCAATCCTGGGTTTAATGTCTAACAAGTGCTGGGGTGGGTATGATGGGAACAGGGGATGGTACTTAATAAAGTGTTTCATTGGAGAAAAAGGGCTTTACTCACAGTAACTCAGTGGGTAAGTTTGCCTAGACTTGATGAGAAGACTGGGACTGAGACAGGCTCCCTGCTGTGGCCAGCAGACCAGAGAGCCATCCAGAGCAGGCAAGGGGCTAAGGGTCAGCCAGCTAGAAATGATGCCTTGTAGACTGTTAAAATAGCATGGCTGGATTTTTATTTATCCTCTGCTAAAAATTCTGCCTTGGACAGTTCATCAGTTTGATGTTGCAGAGGTTTAATGAGAGGAATCACTGCAGATTCCCTCCACAGCCACCCAGGAGGGGTGGGCGCCTCATTAGGTGGATGCAGAAGCATTTGGAGCTGTGGCTCTCTCACCGCTGGTAGCAGAATGAGTCTCAGGACCATCCATTAGACATAGTAAAAGGCTGGGAGACCCAAAGATGGAACATGCTGAGGGCAAAAGCATCCTGAAATGCTGTCCTGTGAAGGGCAGGTGTGAGTGCTGACCTCCTGCATGGCCTTCAGTCAGCACAGGCTTGCCACAAAGTGGAACATGGGAGCTTTGGAAGAGGTCTAAATGTCTTTGGAGATGCATGTTCCTGGCAGGTCTCTGGTGTCTGCTGGAGAAAAGTGCTTCCTGTGCTCCTTAACTCCTCTCTTTGTTGGAGATTGTTATTATTAAACTTCTTTGTTATGGTGTCAGCTAGAAGAGATGAGGTGTGAAGGAGGTTACATTATCAGAGCCTTCTGCAGGCAATAAAAGGTAGAAATGAGAGATTAGAGATATTTTCAGAAGATGAATAGGCAAAGAGCAATGGCCTGAACCTCAGGAAGATTTGTGGATGGGTTAGGAGAGGCTTTGGCACTTAGAGGAGCATGGTGTCCAGCAAGGGGGAATTCAGGGTGTGGACTGGAGAAGTGGAGCCAGGCTTCCTAGAGGCTTTGTGTGCTGTGACCCCAAGGGTCCAACTCTCTGCTGTGAAGAACAAACTCCCTGCAGAAGGTGGCAGAGGGCTTGTGTGGAACAGCACTGCTGCTCATGGGGCACAGTGGATGTGCTAGCTCCTGCCTGCTCTCTCCTCCATCCTCTCTCTCTTTGGAGCTTGCCTTGCTGGCTGCTCCCCCCTCCTGCCCTGTTTCCCCCTGCTGTCAGGCCCTTGGTCCAGCTTTCAGACTGGAGAATTCTCCTCACCCTTTGGGGAATTGGCCAACACCCCTCAGTGCGAGCTCTGAGCTGCATCCCTGCTCTGGGAGGCTCACACAGCACATGTTGGCAGCTGAGCTGCAGCCCCTTGGATGTTTTTCTCCTGACAAGAGCAGCATGTGTGGATTCTCTGATGCCACCCTGTGAGCTCTGGCTGTTCCCTGAGCCCGAGTTAGTTACGGCAGCTTTCAGCACACTCTGTGTCCATCATCTCATGGTGGATGTGGGGATTTCATGCAGGAAAACTTTCTCTTTTTTTTCTTTTTTTTCTTTATTTTTTTTTTCTTGGAGAATGACTGAATTAAGCCATGTGTTTACTACCACTTGAGCAAAGTGGTCCCAGGCTGGGCTATAAGATATACGACTGGTGTTTAAAATTAAGAGAGCAAACATCAACAGAGAAAACTACAAGAGGGAAAAGGAGCCTGGGTAATGGAATTACATTACCTCCACGCTAATATAACCTTGGAGATGGTCTACTGCTCCGCAGGGATTTGGGAGAGTAATGTATTTGATAGCATCATCTGAGAGGGTGTGCATTTATCTGAGCATATTTATATCAAGCTTACATATTTGCGTGTAGGTGCACGGTGCTTATTCTTTCAGTTTATTCTGGTTTACCCATACATCTCTCTGTGGGACCCAGGTGATGCTTTGGGGTCCTTCTGCAGTAGGTTTAGATACTAAGGAAGGCTTTAATGCCTTCTCCTTTAAATTGCCACCTGAAAAGCCAGAATAAAAAGCATTGCACCCCTTAAAGTCAATGCCCAGTGGCATCCCTCTCAGGGATTAGATCTTCACTCTTTCAAAGGAAGGAGCTGCTATTTGCTAATGTGCCCTCTTTGTGCCATCATTAGTGTGGGGAGGAGCAGCAGCATCCCTTTTTCTCTCAGCTCTTGGGGTACCACATTGATTACTGAGGTATTTGGCTTTGAATGGAGAGATTTCCAGATCAGAACCTTTTTGGGTGCCTGTTGGTGGCCAGAGTGCTGTGGTGCTGGCAAGGCTATAAATTATTAAAATCAATCTTTTATAATCAGCAGTCACAGTAGAAGTGAGTTATAATGAAATGGGTCCAGCTGTTTACAGACAGGCAGTGTGGGAGAGGTGAGAAAAGAGCAGGATTTTCCCTGTACAAAATGGTCTGTGGGGAGCTGCTTCTCTGGGTCAGGCTAACCAGAAATGTGCATGAGTCAGGGGCATCTCACCATTCCCTCCAAACTCTGTGGCACTTTGTTTTAGGCAAGAGCAGTGATTTTTTTGCATTTTCAGCTTTATTTTTTGAGGTCAGCTTTTATTCTGGAAGATGTGTGCAAATAGTCATTATATTAAAAAAAAAAAGAGACAAGTTCATGGTTTAGAGGGAGGGACAGCCTTGAGTGATGTGGGAGCTTTCTGTATGAGGGTGGAAATAGCTCAAGGAGAGCAGGTAGCCCTTCCCAGTCTTCCTTGTGAGTAAAACTGATGTGAAGGGAATGGGATGACAAAAATCAATCTTTTAATGGCTCTAGTGGCTAATGAAGCTGTGGACTGGATGTGTTTGCTGCCGAGGCTGCTTTAGCCATTTTTTGGGGCCTTCTGCTGATGAAAATCATTGTTTGTGGCCAGTAATAACCTCACCTATCATCCTCAGTGCAGGACCTCTCACCTCAGTGCAGGACCTCTCACCCCTCACCTCTGCATGCCCCAGGTCCCACCTGTGGTTCCTCACCTCTCAGTCCCACAGGCCCTTTCTGTGAAATGCAGCTTTTTCCCTTTTATTTTGACACAGTTTAGGTGAAAGAAGGTTGTGTATCTAATATTGTGTTTAATGCTGATGGTCTGTTGCAATGATTCTGTCACATCCTGAACCTCAGTGATCATGGGGTGACCACATGGAGGGATGGGCCCTGCTGCCCTCTGAAGAAGGGACTTTGAGCTGTTTTGGGGCTGCTTTGAGCTGTTTTGGGGCACCCTGGGCTCGATACCTCCTGTAGTTGTAGGCAGCACATAGGGAAGAACCTTTGCTTGCAGCCCATAAAACACACAATAGAAACCCCTATCCACATCCAGGCAATTAAAATGTCTGCTCAGTGCATAAAAATAATCTAATAATAGCAATAATAATGGTGAAATTAATGAGATTTCAGATGTCTTTGTTAACCGGCCTGGGTTTTTTTGAGTTCAGAGATGCATCGTGTTGCAGCCCCTGTGAGTTGGGGAGTTTTGCTCCCCCAAGTGCTTCAGGCTGTGATGAAGGCTGAGCATCCCTGATCAGGCAGCCTGCGTGGGGTGTGCCTCATCACAAGGGAAACAGGCATTAGTCAAAATGCAGCCCGGAAGGGACAAGTACAAATTTGCAAAACACTCTGCCTGATGCTTTTTGGAAGGAATTCAGAGAAGAGCAACTAAAATGATTAAGGTTCTGCAGGGAATGTATTGTTAAAAAAAAGATTAGGAAAAAGAAAAACTAAATATATAAAATGCAGCTAGGCCAGATTGAAGGGAAGCAATCTCCAGCGGTGCATATTTAGAAGAGTTGAACAATGAAGAACTAAAAGGACTATTTAGGATGCTGGAAGGAAAACTTGGGGTATACAGAATTAATTAAGCGATCAAAAACCTGAGGACTGCATATCTAGGTCCCTTTTCCAAAGGAAAGAGGCTCTTCCCTCTTTGGAGCATGGAGGAGTCTCTGAAATGGACGCTGAAGCCTTTGGGAAGTTTTCAGTTGGTTTCTCTGGGGGCAGGGGGGGAGGTGACAAGTGCCCACCACACGTCCCATGGGTGGAGATGTCCTCACTGAGGTCCCTGCATGTGGGGACGTGGGTCTGGAAACCTCCTGGGCCCGTTGGGCTTTTCTTTTCTCCTTAGAGAGTGTGGAAGGGTGGCTGAGCAGCCACCCAGCCCTGGACTGCCTTCTCCCTTCCCTGCTGCTGCACGGAATAGCAAAACCTGCAAGGTGTGATAGGGACAACTGGCTGCAGTCTCCCTGCCTTGGCTGATTAATTAACTCTTCAGATTAATTTCCTTCCTGATTACCGCTTGATTAATTCCTCCTAACTCTGCGAGACCTCCTCACCACTTAATCCTCTTTATAAGCCCTCAGAGTGCAATGCTTGAAGTAAACATCAAGCGGGGGAAAAAAAGCAAACACTCTGAAACGCAAACACAGCAGTGCTGCCAGCAGGACCCCTCCCCGTGCCAGGAGCTGCCCCCTGGGCTGCCCCATGGCTCCCTGCCCCACGGGCTCCCCCACACTCCCCTCTCCCCCAGCCCCACTCCTCTCAGCAGCTCTGCAGCGTGTCTGCAGCGAATTGCACAATTTCACTTGTTGAGCCTGATAATTAGTGACAATATCCCAGCAATTTGCAGAAGGGGCAGGAGGAGGGAGCTGTGCTCAGCTGTGCCCAGCAGCAGGAGAGGAGGTGGGTTTTTTTTCCCTCGTCTCCTCATTAAAAGGAGCATCTGAACTCATGAAGCAGCTTTTGATGTAGGTTAGAACACGAGATGCTGTGCTGGCCATCAGGGTTTGTGCTGTCTCACCGCCCAGGCTTGTGGCATAGGGCAGAGAAAGGCTGGGGATGGCAGGAGCCAGCAGCTCAGAGGAGAGGGGTGAGGGGTTAGTGAGGACACCAATTTGTGGATTTTTGGTGTTGCAGGGGGAGGCAATGGGGTCAGAGAGAGAGAGGGATGATCAGGCTGAGCCTTGGCTTGAGTCTGAACAATCCACAGGCAGAAGGCAGCAATCCTGATCCTGCTGGGGATTTTTAATTTCATTTTACTTTTTTTTTTTCTAGTCCTGGGCATCAATTCCCAAAGGCCTCTAGATGCTTTAATAAAATAGAAGTAAAAACATGATGAGGAAAGGAATGCAGCCAAATGAATCCCCAAGCAGGAGCAAAAGCTTTTCCCCATCTTCCCCACTCTCAATAACCCAACATTTACCCCTGGGAAACATAATGCTTAAAGAGCAACAGCACTTTCTTGGACATTGTTTTTGAGGAATGTTTTGTGGTTGGAAACAAAGCTGTAGTATGCACCAGCTAAGTTCTAGTGAACTTGTTGTTCTTGTGACCTCAGCTGCAATGGACACAGGGAGAATGTGTTGCACCCAAGAGCCAAGCTTGCTTTTTGTTTCATGGCTGTACAACATGTGTCGTCCATAAACGTGACCTAGACTAATGAATTTGGCTGAGTTTGAACCAGCAAGTGCAAAAAAAAAAAAAAAGATGGTGTGTGTGTGCATAGAAGGACAGGGAATGATTTATTTCTGTGTTGATGGAAAACAAAAACAGAACTTGGAGGGTTTTGGGGCCGAGGCTGTTCCTGGTCTGCAGCCTTTGCTGCCTTGTGCTGCCCTGTGCTCCCTGGTGTCTTGCCAAAGTCATGATGCTTGAGTCTGTCTTTGGGTCTGTTGGAAGGTAAGGACTCTGCTGAAGGAGACTGCACACAGAGAATCTATTCTCATGTCAGAGCTGCTTTAAGCACAGCCCTCCAAGGTTATTTCCGTGCACCCTATAATCTTTGGCCATGAAGTCACTTGGGCCTGAGATTGTTTTACTCTATGTCACTGCCTCTAAAAAATACTCATTTTGGCTGTGTGAGCTGTGTGATAGGTGGCATATGACAAATTACATCTGTGCTCTGCTGCTTCAGCTTGTGTAAGTCTGCAACCCAGCCTGGGGCTCCCTTTGGTGCCATCTCCTGAAGTGCAGGAACAGGTTAATGATCTTATTTGACTCTTTTTGAACTTGTGTGATGATATTCCTGCTGGGATGGGGTGAGGAAGGGATGGAGTTGTCCTGATTGCCTGAATCCTGGGCAGCATGGGAGCTTTGCAGGGCTGAGCTTTCTGGCCTGGGAAGTCCCCTGTGTGAGTAAATGCAGGTGGTGGTGGATTGGGAGGCCTGAATTGGTCTGAATTCAAGGTTTCCTATCCCCCTTGTCATCCATTTGGAGTTGAAGCAAAGGGCACCTACAGCCCCCACAAAGCTCCCCATTTTCCAGGTAATGGAGGTGCTACCATGGCCTGGACAGTGACTGTCCTTGTGTCTAAAATCTGCAGAAATCTCCTTTTGGGTGTCAACAGGCAGAGTCCTGCATGTGCGACTTTTGTATGCTTGTCACATTGTTCATTGTAAAAAAATTCCTTTTATTTGCCTTTTAATGCTTCTATTAAAGCTTTACTGCCAGCTGATCTTCAATTCCTACAAGGGATGGGGGAGAGTAAATTGGAATCTTTGATCTCCTTTGCTCTACTTTCTGTGTCCTTGTATCGTCTTTAGGGCTCTATTTCCTCGGCTGCAAAAAAAACCTCAGCATGAAAGAAGAAGGGAAGGGGGAGAAAACCCAGAATTTATTTTGGTGGTGGTGAAGGGATTGTGCATCCCAGCAGCAATACCAGCCTTGAACCCTGTCTGTGGATCAGAGATGCTCCCAGATGCATGAGGAGGGGGGATTGTGTTCTCAGGAGGGCAGCTAATGGTGGGGAGCTCCCCAGTGGATTGTCTGGGCTAAGAATGCTGTCTGGATCAGAGGAAATTAACTTCTGAAAAGGGGAAAAAGGGAAAAAAATTGGCTGTTCTTACTATATGCTGAAAATCTAGCCAGAGGCAGCTGGAATAAGGCTTGGTGGAGCAGCGCTGGCACACTTTTGTGATTTCCTACGCAGCTTGGAAACAGCAGCAAGAGAGAGCTGAAAGGCAGACTTGTAAGGAAGGTGGTGAGTCTGGGAGAGAAGGGAAAGAACATACCAAAAAGGATGGATGAATTTCTAGCTCATGCAGAGGATCCAAATATGCACGTAAATGGTTGTTGAGCAATGAATCTGTAGTTTTAAATGATGCTGCTGAAAAAATCTGCAGAAAAGGTGCTTCAGTGCCCAAGGAAATTTCTCATTTTGTAAGGTGACCAGAGGGCAATTGCACAATTCCTTTGGTACCACATTGTGCAGAGCCTCCCTCTGCACACCCCCCTCCCTCCATCCCTCACCCTCGGGTGACTTCACCTCTGAAGAGATGACTTAGCACATGAGGGATGTGGAGGGATTGGATCCTAATCAGATCATCACTGCAGCTGTGAAGGAATATAATTTCCCATCCACAAGCCATCACCTCTTTCAGCATCTTCCTTATTTATTTCTAAATAATGTATGTATATTTCCCCCCTATGTGATCAAAAATAAAATCACTCTGTGTAAAAGGCAAGAAGAGAAGTCAGCCAAGTTTAGACAGTGTGCAAAATGCTCTTTTCTTCAGAACCAAACTCTTGCAAAGACCCCGGATGATTTGAAATTTGGTTCTGAAGTAGACACACACAGTCTTTACTGCCAGATAAATATTATCCCATTACATCCAGATTCCAGGTACTGGACTCATCTGTTTAGCACAGTTGGCTTCTGTGGCCAAAAGGGAACAGAAGGGATGAGAAGAAGTTAATGTATTGAAAAAAAAAAAACCACCCAAATGCATCAAAGCCCAGCTGTTGTAGCTGTACAGTTTAGGACACAGGCAACGCCTTTGGGTGGTGCATGTATAGCCCAAGCTCTTTCACCAGTGTTCTGCACTGCCCCAGGTGCTGGTGACATTTGAGAGGAACTCAAGAAAAGGTGGTGGTTAATGGGCAGAAGGTGCAACAGGAACCTTGAGCACCCATTGAGCTCCTTGAGCTATAGCAGAGCCTTTGGTGGGTGTGTTGGCCTCCTGTCCCTCCTCTCCATTAAATCATTGCTTCCAGGCAAAGCTGGCTTTTGCTGAAGTCTGCTCTGGTGGAGACACTGGCACTGGAGAGTCTCAGTCCCCAGGTACCAGCTTTTTGAGTGCTGTGGAGTGCAGTGGTTGGTTTTGCTCTTTCATGCCTCTGACTTGCAGGGAGTCCCTGTGTGGCTTCAGAAGCTGCCCTGGAAAGCCTTTGAGCTGCAATGTTGTACTAATTCCATGGACAGAAGCTAAATGCTGCTTGGGTGGCTGAGGAACACTATATGGTGTCAGCTTTAATCTGGATGAAGCAGTTGAAGCATGACTTGTGCA